>JAFJYG010000004.1:0-190262 GCA_017366145.1 Cadophora sp. M221 | reverse complement strand
GTCCAGGACCGCATTGCACAACCTCTTCACATCGAGGATAGGCAACGTCGCGCGCTTCGCAATCTCAGTGCAATCTTGCGTGAGTAGGTCCGCAGTCGTCACTTGGTGTCTCTCGAGCGAGGGCAGGAGTCGCACGTATTGATGGGTTGGGAAGTCTGGAAGGACGGTTATGAGGTCTGTCATGGAGGCATTTATTTGGGAGTTGGTGGTTAGGTTATTGCGGGGGTTCGGGTTCTGGGTTGGTGGGGGAGTTCTGGGGCAGGGAAGCATATCCCGTCAGGGAGGAAATGCGAGTGGGACGTGTTTTTAAGTGTGGAGCTTAAATTGACCATGCCTCCTGGGCTGTCACTTACTTTCGATGCGCTTCACTTCCTCAATTTCTTTTGGTTTTGTGCTTTAAACGCGTGCTTTCGCGTCTAATTGAGCTCTTGTTATTTTGAATTTATTGGCTGTGTCTGATATTTGGTATTGCTTGTTTTATTTCATGATCGAAGGCAATAAGAAGTGATCTTGTTGACTAGCTTTCAACTGCCCATGAGTGTACACTTTCCTCGTTCAAATATCAAAAGTTCCATTGATCCTTTAGCACTGAGAAATGGCAAGCATAGGAAGTCTCGCAGTCGTTTTTCGGTTCTTTTGATGCTGAACGTTAAAACTTAGAAGATTTATTAAGAACTCTCAGCATTGTCTCTCTGGTTGGATTTTCCAGCCTATCTCTATCGAAAGTCGAACCTTATCCTAAGTATTTGATCGGCCTGGCATTCTTATTCAGCCTATGTGGCAGGAAAGTCGCCTGTCTGTTCAAGTTGCCAGTGAACCAGCCTTCGACAAGTGTGATTTTAGGTGCTATGTTCGGCGGAGTTGTTATTCTTGGCTTCAAGTCCTCATAGCATGTACTGTATCATAGTTGGTATTTTTTGCAGGTTAGAGATACGCCGTTACGAAAAGAGATCAGACCTATCGAGATGTCAGATGTATGGTTGGAGGTTCTCAACTATTTTCAACAGGTGCTTTACCAAAGAAACAGCCTTCACCTTCCCATGCCTACTGCTAGTGTAACTAGACAAGAATACTGCCCATGTTCCAAAGGCATGAAGTCGTAGATACAAATATCAGCAACTCTCCTTCACCCTGAGTTATCGTCGCCAACTGTTGCCAAAAGGGCGGCCGACATATCCCTACAAGCCGACTTCAGCTCCTGCAGCCACACAATACAGGGCTATATCCCGTCCCCCCAAATCCGACATCTCACCTCACACAAACCCCAAAGCAGCCGCAGCCAAGCCTCACACCCATCTCACCAACTCACAAGCATAGGTCGATTTGCACTAGCTCAGGTACGCGAGATTTGCGTTTGCTTTTGGTTGTGCTTTTCTTGGAGAGGCTGTATCGCGAGGCTGGGATTGGTTTGTTTGGTTATCTGTGGTTGAAGATGGCGTTGCCAAGTGTGCTTGATTGGGACGGCTAGGACTTAAGTGCCGACTTGACTTTGGCTTGCGTGAGGGCGTTTGTTGAGCCTGGATTTTCATTGTCATCTCGATTTGTCCCATCTCAGTTTCGTCCGAAGTTTTTGGCTTCACGTTTCGTTTCGGTGATCCGTTGATCCGTTGATCACTCGTCCCATCTCATCCCATCTCGTTTGATTCCCTACCAAATCAACCATGCTGTCCCAATCTTCGGTTTCGCTCTGCCTTTTCGGTCTCGTCTCTTCAGCCTCAGCTCTCGCGGTTAACAATCTCCCGGCTGAAGCAACAGCACCTAATAATATCATCCTCAACCTCGCTCTCCCAACACCCACACCAGCACCAGACAATCAAGAACTACGTCGTCGACAAGAATCCCAAAGAACACTACTAGTAGGCCCTGATGCAACATGTGGATACATCGGCGGTAATGCCAGTAAGTCCTCATCCAGCAGCTTCGAAAACCATCCTACATACATCCATCGAACCTTGTAACTGACATACTATTTTCACAACCCAGCTCAACCATGGGGATGCACAGCAAGTTCCACCTGCGCCTTCGCAACACCCACCATCCAAGTCTTAGATTCCAGAACGACAACAGCACCTGGTAGTGTTCTCTGCTGCGATTCTGAATCCGGATGCCCCACCAAACCAGGTCCAACGTCTTGTGTGGATAAACATCGGTTTGATATCAAGACAGCTTGTACAGGGTCTTGTTTGGAGGATGATAGAGTGCTGAAATGGTATGTTGTATTTTTTTTCTCTACTCGTACCCAAGAACTCGTATTGCCGCACTTCATTCTCGTACATTCTTTCAAATATTCCCATGTGCCGATTCCAATTCAGTACATGATCCTCCCCAACCCATCTCCCGCTCCCCTTCTCGTCAAGCGAAGCAAACAAAACAAACCACTACCCACTACCCAAAATCCACTCCCGCTAACCAAACCCCCTCAAACAGCACATCAGGAATCTACCTCTTCTGCAACACAATCTCCTTCCCCACCCCCTCCCTCTCCGCCTTCTTCTGCAACTACATAAGCACCTACTCGCCCATCCTCGCCCAAACGACTTTCTCCGGCCAAGGCGGCAGGGAATTCACCCCCATCATCCAAGCGCTACCTTCACCCACCCCATCATCCTCCTCATTGTCCTCAACCGCCCTACCATCAACTACAGCAGGAGGATTGGTAGAATCGGCGAGTTCGAGCCCGTCTTCATCAGCTGCTGATTCTTCGAATGGAGACGGTAAGGGGGGGAAGAGTAATAAAGGCGCTATTATCGGTGGTGTTGTAGGCGGTGTTGCGGGTTTGTTGGTGTTGGTAGCTGGTTTGTTTTTTGTGCTGAGATGGAGGAAGATGAAGAGCGAGTTGGGACCGGTTGTTGGTGATGAGTTTACCACCAAGGAGGACGTTGATGCGCAGGCTGCTGGTGGTGGTGGAAAGACGGCGAGTCCTGCTAGCGGGAGCAGTGAGACGGTGGGGAAGGTTGGGGAGGAAGTACCTAGTGGGGAGGCGAAGAAGGTTGTTTCTTAGGGGCCTGATAATATGCTAGGGTATTTGGTGTATGATATCTTAAATGGTACCTGGGGAATGGGAAGGTTTGGACTTAGAGGTTGGTGTTGGGGATCGATAGATTGATGATTTTGTATTATCACTCATGCTACTCCCTGTATGATCTTAAGTGTTGGAATAGTGCGAAATACATGACCTTTTAATTCATTTAATAGGTCGGTGTCAATTTCCTCTTCTCTTCTTCCTGTACATACGAATATCACTTTCCACTACATCTTCATCGCTAACACACATTCACATCCTAACCAAAAACATCATCATACGAGTATTCTATTCCCATCTCGTTGAGAACAAACCACTCGATTCGATTCATCTCCTACTCCTCCATCCAAGAAAACAACCTCAGGTTCTCAGCTGTCCAATCAATTGCAAATTAATCTACATCATACTCAAGATCATTCCAGTCAATGGATGGGTGGATTTTTTGCAATTATTCATCTAAACATTAAAAATACCAATTCACACAGCTAGTACCACTCCGCTCAACGTGAGCCCTATCTCTCGCTTCCCTAAGTTCGTTCTGTAGGTCTGTCTCCCTCAACAAGCTTGAAAAGATCTCCTTCCTTGTAGATAAACCCATACGCACCCAAGATCGTCCAGTATTCAGATCTCCCAGATATTCCACCCTCTTCGAGATGAGAGCAAGAACGAGAAACCCTTGCTGAGCGCCAGATATTAAAACTCCCATCCATCTCGAGACCGAGCGAGATGCTGTTCCTATATCCCATATCCCATATCAAATCCATCACAGGCGCCAGACGCTTGTCTCAGCATACAGTACCGACTCGTTATTCCCCCTCCCCTCCTCCTCCCACGGAACCAAACTCAGTCAGTGGTGAAGCCATTCCCATTTCCCGCTTTCCACTTCAGCAAATCCAACTCTTCGAAAGACCAATCTTCTTGCCAGCACATCCACATCACAATCCATCGAAATTCCAAGTCCAATCGTCTTGCGGCAGTGTGGAGGTACCAAAACCCAAAGTCCAACACTCATCCCCAATCCATCTCAAAAACATCCTCCCCAACGCGACTCGTCCCCCTGCGTTTCTTCCGGTAACTCAGCTCGTTCACGCGGCTGTTGGGTGAGCGCGCACTGCAGCAGTCGATGCAGTCGAATATGAAAAGGAGGGCGTGGATGAATCTATTTTTTGGTTTGTGATGTTAGTATTAGTATCTTTTTTGATTTCTCTCTTTTATATTTCCTCAAGGAAAACAAATGGAAATTTTTGTGGACAAACCGAATGAGTGAATGGGAATAATGATGAGAACAAGGAAAGAAAATACAAACATACCCAACCCCAACAAAAATCCACATCTCCACCACACCTAACCCATTCCCATTCTGACTCCTCTCATCCCCCTCTCCCCTTCCATCCCGTCTCACATCCCACACCTCAAGGAACAGAACCAGAAAACTCCATATCGAGAGACTCACAGTTAGGAGATCGGCGACTATGAGAGCGATGGGATGGAGACGTGGGATTTGGAGGATGGGGAGACGTGGGTGTAGGAGTGCGAGGGTTTCGAGGAGCGAGAGGATGAGGGTTGTTGTTGACTTTTTTGGAGGGTGGTGTTAGTTTGTACGGAACTATCTATGTGGTTTGAAGTTTGGTTTTTGTGGGGTGAGATGGGATGATGGGATGAGGTGAGTTTGGGGGAGAATCGCTAAGAAATGGGCAAGTGGGTCTGCCTGTCAATCATCACAACAACCTCGAAGCGAGGAAGAAGCGACGAGGACAGGACAGGAAACGAGAGGAGATGAAAGGAGATTTTGAAATATCATCGACATACCGACACGAGAATAACAGGCCAAACACGCTGAGCGGGTACAGGTCCAATGGCGACGTATACCACGATCGTGAGCGCTGATATACTTGCCACGAGGGCGATGATGCGGAGAGTGAGTTGTGTCCATGGGATTCGTGTACGTGTATGTATATTTATTCGTCTTGGATCTGGGTCTGGATGGGATGGAGAGCGGATGTGGGGTTTGTGGTTTGTTGTGATGGGTGATAGGGTTGGTTTTTGGGTTGGGGGGTGGGTGGTGCGTTCTTTGCTTTGGTGGGTTGGGTGGGGGAGGTTTGGTTGTTGTTCGTCGTCGTCGAGGACTTTTTTGAAGGGCCAGACGAATTTAGATGGCATTTTGAAGGAAGGAAGGAAGGAAGGAAGGAAGAGTGGAATTAGGATTATGAAATTATCGTTAAGAATATCGTGAGGATTACAGTATCGTTAAGTATCAATTGTCAGTTACAAGTACGTAGATAATACCACCAAAAAATCGTTAGGCAGGTATTGTATGTATGTATGGTATGTAGAGACAGGAAGGAAGGTGGGTACTGTAAGACATGATCGCTCAAAATCTATAGGAAGGATGTACGATATAAAAGGCTTGTCTCTAGATCATCGATCTCCCGCTCTGCACTGCACTGTCCTATCCTGTCTTCTCCTGTAGCGTGATGAACTATGAAGTTAGTTAGGGGTCTTGCATGCAGCAATCCAGCATTCAGAGAGGTGTGTGTGTGTGTGTTGCTTTCTCCCGGATTGCAGTTCAATCCGAAGGCCAACAAACCACCACCAACCAACCTGCGCGAACGAAAGTATTCGCGCCTTACAGTACCTGCCTCGCTTCAGGCTAAAGGGCTGGCTCAATGCGCAAGGACAGGTTTTTTAGGGTTGGTGTGGTGTCCTGAAACATAAGTTTTTTGGGGGAGGGTTTTTTTGAGTTTTGTTGATTTTCTGAAACGGATTGGATGTCCAAGCGGAGGGAAGGTGGGAGGTATGGTGTGTGGTTTGGTTCAGTTTGGCCAATTATGTTGGATTGTTGGATTGTTGGAAAGGTTGTTGGATTGGTGGGGTGGGTGATGGACGTCATTGAAGTGCATCTCGTGGATTGAGATGGTCGTAGCAGGTGGCGATATGGTTTGGAATTTTCTGAAATATCATGCTATTGCTCTGTCTCTATGCCTTGGAGAAGTATAAGCACAGCTTGCTGATAAGGCTCGATGAATGCATTTCCACATCGGCATGACCTTGGAAAATTCAACACACCTTGCGCTCATCCGTTGGTTCATCAAGACGGGTTTAATATCATTGGAGTCGTACAAACACCCCTCCTCATGTACAACGATTCACAAACGGGATGAAATGAAGATGTTTCGTAGATCCAGGAAATATGATGGGGTAAATAGAAGTGTAGAATCGTAACAATCAGGGGGTGTTGCGTGGAAGGTGGAAAACTGACACAAACTATTTGTAACTTGGAATGAAATGGAAATGGAATGGAATCAATGGAATTGAATACCCCAGAGTGTTTGAAGTGGGGATGAACGGGTAGGTAAACACGGCTGGCATTCATCCCGAGTGTGACTTTTGGATTCGGGATTTTTTTTTTGAAGACGATGCCTTCAATATTGGCTCGGCCTCGATGCCGACAGTGCTACATCGGGTGGTATGGCATATGAGGACTTTGGGGTCCAAACTGCAAACTGAAATGCATGTGGTCTGCTGCTCATACCTTTTAACGAGTGCAACAGTCCGGATGCTACGGAAAGCAAAATGCTTGAATGCTGGTACGATGCGGATGTACGCTGCACACTGCAATGCTGCAGCGGTAATCCGAGGATGCCGAGCCTGTAATGTTGATTCTGAATTTGATGTAACGGCGGACTCCACTTGAATCGGGACAACTGGAATGCCGAATCTGTCAACCCGATCAGATGGAAGAATAACGGCTTCTGGTTGAGGCTTCGGTAAAGAGGTGAAGGGAAGAACGATGCTGTGTCTATGCAACACCAACCGCATTGGCTTGAGAGTTCAGATGCATTGTTGACTTGATGAACTGTGCTGTGTTATGTGAAGAGGGAAAAAGAAGTTTCCGAATCAGATCAAATTAATTCGAAGCAGGAAAGAGGATTACCGCTTCGAGGTGGTTTCTTCTGAGATGCCTCCATACGCATAGTACGGTACTCACTTGGGCACTTGCACTCCTCCCCTGACTCTCCTGAAGATGCTTGCGGCGTCTAGTTGGTTTGGGCACAGCTGTCGACCATTGATTGGTAGAAGAGCCCCAGATATTGAATGGCTTGGCGGTTGTTGATAAATGCTTTGAGACCCTTGTATCAAATGCCGGTCAGGGGTTGCGTTTTAGATCATGGCATGACTTGTGCTCAGACGGCTTTGCAGGAAGAGAGGCAGGAGAGGCCGGGTGGATGGTTGGTTGGCGGTGAGTGGGTGAGTGAATGCTTGAGTGCTTGAAAGAAGAAAGGAAGAAAGTGGAGAGTGATGGTATCCGGAGATAAAATGTTGTTTGAAGATCTGATCTACAGTATAACCTTGATTTCAAATACCTGAGAGAACTTCAATATGTTGGGGAAAGGCAGCATACCTATGCAAGCCTTCGAGGACCTAGTAGTGGACAGCGTGTAGTCTGACAGGCATGACAAGACAAGACATGAGCTACTGTACCAAAGGATGAACGCATCCGCTGGCAGGCTTGGTTGCATTTGGCTGAACTTATTGATCGATATTGATTCATTGGCGAATTGAACCAGTGGAAAGCTACAATTCCAGCCACCCAAGCCATCTGGCATCAGCACTAGAGTAGATTCGAGTCCGTACCGCAGAACAAGGCATGCTTCATCTGGCGGACGCCGTGCTTGTTTTGTCTCTTGGGAGAAGGTTTGAGGTTGAGAGGCCTGAGGTGATGCTCTGAGACGGCGCAGGTGCATCCATCATACACATGGATAAGAAGGTGAGGCGAGCACAGGGATATTCGTGGTGCCGGAGCATAAAATTGCCGTCGGCCTCGCCTGTCCTACCCCCCTGGGCCGATCCCCTTGGTTGCCGCTGTCCCTTGACGCACCTCTTCGTTCTCGGTATTTGCTTCGTCCTGTTCTGTTCCTTTGTTGAAGAAAGCAGAAAGAAGAAGAAAGAAAGAAAGCACTGGCACCATGCGTGCAGACATCTTACCGTATTATGCATTGCTGTAGGGAGGGGAGGGCATGAAAAGACAAGGTCATCCATACAAGCGAAGCACGACTATTACTACAGAACATAATTATTGCAAAATCAGACCAGATCAACCAGATCATATCATATCAGATCGCTCGTCTCGTCTCGTCAATTGACTTCCAAACACTTCTTGTTCCGGTGATACTGTCACTCATGCTACTACTGCTAGCACTTCTATCAGAACATTCTTGGCGGCTTCATCTCTTTATATCAGCTCTGCGCCTATACTTGCTTGCTTACCTGCTTGGACCATACAAATAGCACTCGCATCCTCCCCGAACTTCTTACACCTCTTTCTTCTTTCTATTTTGCCGATTTGATTGACCGCCTCAATACATAGCAGGTACATGCATACATGCTACAGTATATTACCTGGGCCATCCATCGCATCCTCAATCCACTCTCGGGGGATATCCCAACATCCCAGCCCTGCATCGTACAGCACCACCTATCGATACCGATAACCGATCAACACCACTGCACGGACTCCACTCCACTGCACTCCACCTCTATCGCTCCTCCCAGCTTGCCCTGGCCTGGTTACTAAGCTCAATCCAATCCATCCTAAACATTCGAACTCGCAACAAGGTTTCACTCTCCAGACAAACTCCACGCAACCTCCACGCACCGCACCGCCAGCTCTTTATCTTCTCTTCGCTGCTGCATCACATCGCATCGCAGGATATGTGAGGACAATAACTACACACCGAGCCCCTTCCACTCTTTTCCTTTCTCTCGTTCAACAGCAATCAATCAGCATGGCAGCGTCGATCGTTGCGAGGGCCATGGCCGCTCTCTTATCGCTCTCTCTCCTCACAGGCTCCGGGATGCTTGCTTCCGCTCAATCCGTACAGCCCTCAAACGACACCCTTCCAGCTTCAGAGAGCAATGCAGTGACGAGCTTGAGGCTCACGGGAGGGCCGGTATTCGATACGAGAACATATAACATTGCCCCTCTGACCGAGCAGATGGGCAAGGGACAGAACCAAGTTAGGGTCGGAGTGCGTATCCCACCCTTTTAATCAAGTTAAACCTGCAGAGTTCTAACTTCCTTGCAGGCCATAGCATTCTCGGGTCCTTTAAAAGCAGCAGACTACACGACGGTCGAGAATATCACAGGCTCCGAAATTGCCCTAATCAACTGCGATCCGAATGGCTCGAACATAGATGCATCCGATGTGATTCAAACGGCCTGCGATCAAAAGCCCAAGGCAATTGTGCTCTACAGTTTGGAGGCTCAGTCATGCAATATCACCGGATCCTTCGGCTATACATCCCTTTTTTCGATGATCTCTGCAGCAAAATCAAGGGAACTTATGGGCATTGCGGGCATCGATTACAAGGACTCGAACAGTTTGGTTGCGAATATTGGTGTCAATAATGGGACGGCAACACTGGGGAATACCCCACCTCAGCAGTCGCCCGATCCGGCAACTCCGGGAGGTCCGGCACCTACGACTGCAGTGGCCATGAGCATCCTGTACAGTATTACGGGTATAATTACCCTACTGTTCTTGGTCATCATTGCAACGGGCGCCATCCGAGCTCACCGACATCCGGAAAGATACGGACCACGAAATGGATTCGCCGGCAGACCAAGACAAAGTCGCGCAAAGGGTCTTGCTAGGGCTATGTTGGAAACCCTTCCGATTGTGAAGTTTGGAGATCCAGAACCAGTGAAGAATCCAAACGGAGATGTCGAATTGGAAGATGGGAATGCCAGTCACCAGACTTCTGGTGCCGTCACTGGGACAAATGCAGTCGCCGTAGCTGCAGCGGATAGCAAAAAGGATGAGACGAAAGCAAAATCGCCTTCAGACACCACTACAGCCTCTGCTGAATCAGGACTTGGAGCGGCACAGGCCGAATCTGTAAAGAGTGGAGAAGCCGTCGTACCAAAGGAGGGTGAACTGGGATGTTCAATCTGCACGGAAGACTTCACGACTGGCGAAGACGTTCGAGTATTACCTTGTGATCACAAGTACCACCCTGCTTGTATCGATCCTTGGCTCTTGAACGTATCTGGAACCTGTCCATTATGGTATGTCTGAATCCATAGTTTTATGATGATCACTAACATTGCTCAGTCGGCATGACCTCCGCCCTGTCACTTCCGTCACTTCCAACGCTGATGGAGAGCTACCTCCACCACTATCAGCAAATGACGAGGCCGATCGAATCTCAAGCGAGGGAAGCGCTCATCAACGCAGACGAGTTTCACGCTTCCTTGATCTCAACCGACTTCGACATGCACCACCCGACGAGCGAATCGCAGCACTCCGTCAACTCCGCGAGGAGACTCAACGAGCAGGTGAAGAGCCAGTCAACAGCGGAGATATCGCTGAGGAACCAAGTCGAAGAGCCAGGTTAACCAACCGACTGAGAGATACATTCCGTATCCGGACTCGAGCTCAAAATGACGCTCCTTCATGAACAGAACATCATTGAATGACACCACAGGAGATCACGAGACCGGTGATCTTGAATGAAATCATTCAACGACCAATTTACGAATTCGCAAGACATCCACTCCAATATGATATCAGCATGCATACATCCCTCTGTGTTTCCGGAATATAGCTCCAGCTCGGGACGGGTTATCTTAGTCAGGTTTAGGTTTGGGGCAATGGAGTTCATCTGGCAGGCAAGCAAGCATCAATGGCGTTTATTTGGCGCATGACTGGGTTTGGGGTGGCATTCATCGGGGGTTAGGACTGGTTGGTTCCGTTTGCATATGCTGAGCGACTGCATACCATTTCATCATCGTCCTGAAAATACCCAGGATTTGCAGAATAGGAGGGAGGAAATGAAATGAAATGGATGTTACGAGTTTTGAGCTGCTATGAGGCATGGTATGACATGACATGGCGCGCTGGGAACTCGGTCTAATGCTTTATTGTAATATATTGCCAGACGAGAAGGGCGGACGATTGGCATGAGATTGAATGAAGTGAAACGATACAATATGAAAGTAAATGCCTTCATGGTGATTTTGTGACGCTGTACTAGGATACTTTGTTCTGATAAGTTAAATACTTTCTCGTCCTCGTCCTAGTTTTCAGTCTCGTTCTCAATCTAGTTCTCCTTTCACTGCTACCCAATCTCCTGTTGGCATCATCCCAGAAATTCGTAACTACGCAGAATGCAAAGCTTCAGTGGTCGACCTCAGAGATAGCAAGGGCAAGAGTTGGCAGCTCCCCCAGCACTCAAAGCGTAAGGTAACCTCTCAAACCCATCCAACTCGCTCATTCTCAAGCAATAAACCCCCCCTCCTTCCACACCCTCAAATAAGCATCCACCCACTCCCCCTTGAACGCCTCACAGTCCCTTAGTGCAGGACTGATTCCTCGCGTTTTATGCGTTTCGAAGATCTTACTTTGGCTTCCTCCTCTCTCAGTCAAGAGATTGGCTTTGGTGTTGCTGTTGGTCCCGCTGTGCGCGATCACGACGGGTTCAGCAGCTGCTATGTCCTCGAAGAATTGGAGGAGGCGGAGACCGGGGAGGGGCTGCTGGTTTTGATCTGGTGTGGAAGAGGAAGAGGAAGAGGAAGACGAAAGAGCAACGAGGCGATCAGTCCATTCTCTCATTGATATCTCCTCTAGAGGTATGCTTTCTCGTCCGTTATGGAGTCTGGACGTTTGGAGCATTTCGATTAGGGAGCTCCAGGTGATTGGGTGGGGGTTTACGATGTTGTGGACGGCGTAAATACCGCTCTCTTTCGTGTTAGATGATTCGGATCCAGATCCAGGTTCAGATTCCGATTCAGATGGGGATGACGATGTATCAAGCAAAACATCAACAATCACCCCAGCAGCAACATCGACCGGAATCCAATCGACCATCTTCCCCTTCTCCCCGCCCGTGAAAATCGGCAACGCGCCCATCTCAGGCCGGAACGAGGTCGCGAATAGGATCGGCCACATCTCGTCTGTGGACCAGTGGCCTGTTGTCGTGTGGCCTGAGAGTTGACCTACGCGGAGGAGTTTTATGGGGAGGCTGAGCTGCTGGGATGCGGTTTGTGTTATGCGCTCGACTGGAGGGGGCGGTTAGCTTAGGGTGTTGATGGTGATAGAGATGGAAGGGGGAGGGGAGAAGTACTGATGTATTTACTCTGCGCGTATCCTGTTGATAGCGCGATTGAAGGATCAGGACCGATTGGTGATTCGGGAATGATAAGAGAGGGTGCTGTGGGTGAGAAAGGGACTACGCCCATGCATGTACTGATACTGCTTGTGAAAGCGAAGGTCTTAGGACGACCTGCGTGGCAGAGACGGAGGAGGGACATCGTGTCTATTTACGTTTACGTTAGTAGCTGATTCTTCTTACTATACTGTCTTGTATATCCGTGGTCTTAAGTTGATGAGTAGATGGTGGTCTTTGCTTACTTTTTATACAATCCCCCTCAAACTCCTCAGCAGGTAAGTTGAAATCCATCTTCCACGCCCCAGCGAGAACGATCGTCACCTCTCTCGCGAGCATAGCGTATGTCTCGATATCAAGTCCCAGCAAAGAGTCCCGCATGCTGAAATTCAGAATCTCGATTTTCTTGCTGCCGTCTTCGGTCTTGACATCTAGGATCGAGGTATCGAGACCACGGCGCGTAAGGGAGGAATGTAGTTTCTCTATTGCTGATGGGCCGCGGATGAGAGCGTAGATCTTGGTGATTTGAGAAGATACCGAGAGGGTTGTGAGGAGTGATGTTCCGAGTGAGCCTGAACAGCCTGTTAGGAGGACTGTTTGTTTCGACGTTGGTGGATATGAAGGGGTTTGTGGCCGGGGAGGCCATGATGATAACTCTGCTGTGAGAGATGTGATTATGCGGTTTATCGTTTCTGCTGAGTTTGATTTCGGTGTTGGTTCGGCACTCGAGCCGGAATCGGAAGGTGGTGGTGTGAGAACAGTGACGAGTTTCGAGATTGAGGGATTCTCGAAGAGTGTGCTGATGGTTATTGGACGGGATAGATGGTTTGATAGGGATGTGCGTAGGGAGAGGGCTGTAAGAGAGCTAATTCCGAGGTCGTAGAGGGTCGTGTAGTCGTTTATCTCTGAGGATGGGACATTCGAGAGTGTAGAAAGAAGAGAGCGAAGATATTCCGAGAGTGACTCTTCATCTTGACATGGTGTCGGAGGAGGCGAAAAGGTGTCTGAATAGATAGCATCAATCTCAGCGGCGAATATCCGCTCTGCTTCCTTCCGCTTAACATTCCCCTTAGGCGTTATTGGGAGATTGGCTCCACGAGGGAGAATGTAGATCATAGACCGTAAGATCTGAGAATGTTTTGGATATCGAGCTGTCACAGACTGCACAGTCTTCCATACCGTCTCCTCGACCGCTATATCTTTGGGATCATAGGCTTCGTTTACTTCGACGAGAAGACTGACGCCAGGTTTGGAGTGGCCGAGAGCAAGAGCTTTATAGATTACTTTTGTCCCTGTTTGGATGTCGAGTTGCAGCGGTCCGGCACTGGTATTCTCGCCATTGGTGTGGACCAAGATATCATCTTTCCTCCCCTTCATCGTAAAGTACCCACTTCCAGGTGGATCTTGGACGAAGATGTCGTTGGTCCTGTAAGGTGCATCACTCTCCTGCCATAACTCCGCAGCAAGTTCGAACCCTTTGAGAACCACACATTCGAAGATCCCTTCTCCCACCTCTTCCATTTTCAGGAACGGGTTGTCTGGGTATAGATTTCGGAACCTGTAGCAATCTGGGCTGTCTCTTGGTCCAATGGTTCGGAAAGGGGGTCCGATCTCAGTGCTGCCGTATGTGGTCTTGACATTTACACCAGCAGCGACGAGGGCTTTCACAATGCTATCCGAGAGAGCTGCCCCGCCTGGTTGGAGAATCTTGAGCGAAGTAAGGGGATAGAAATCGTGGCTGCTTGTAGAAATATACTCATACATGTTCTCGATCAGAGTAGGTGCGCAGTGGACACATTGGACTGGATGTCCCATTTCCGACAGCGTATTCCACGCAGAGAAAATTGACGATGATGAAGGTGGCCATGAAATTGGCGGAAAAGACAGTATTTGGCCATTCGGTAGATTCGAAAGTGCAATAGAAATTCCAGCAATATGATACCTGAATTCTTAGATTTGAGACTTGAAAGGGCGGTTCTTACTAACAGAGGAAAGAGGAGAAACCAGTTCTCGATTTCGAAGTCTTGAAATAAGCGATACATCCTCGCTATCAACATCATGCTTCTATTGGTGTGGATGATAGGTTTTGGCATTCCAGTAGAGCCAGAAGAATGGATAATGAACGAATGTCTCTCCCAAACATCTCCAAAGTCTTGAAACTTCACTTTGTCAACCTGCTCCGATTCTGCAGCTGAGCCTTGAGGCAAAGACTCTATCATATCCAGTTTTGGAATTCCATTCGTATTCGTGCTTGAGTTCTTTGAATCTGTGATGACTGCCAGTGCATTGCAGCTTTCAAGGAGATAGTGTAACGCATTTAGTGGATTCGATTCAGCAAGCAGAAGAACCCTGACACCCAGTTTTTGAAGGGCCAGTTGAGTACAGAAGTACTCGATACTCTTCCCAGCCCCTAGCAGGGCGACAGTTAGTTGTTGCTGAGAGATGTTTGCCTGCTGAAGCTCATTCTCGAGTTGATAGGCGTACGTCAACGCGATTGTCTCGGTAACAGTGTCGAACTCATCCCAAGTCATGGATTTGTATTCCGTCAATGGATCTGCTGTAGCCGGATGCAGAAATGCTTTCTGTGATTTGTAGACTGTACCATCATTTCGGACTAAAGCTGCCAAGCTGACGAGTCTTGGATCCGAGTATCTGGTTGAGTGAGGGTCGCCGTGGAGCCACCAAAGCTCTCTTACTCGTTTCGAGGCATTGTGTGACGGAACAACTAAAGGATCAGAACATGTTGAGATTGACTTTTCAACAATAAGATCTGAGACAGGAGGATCAATCAACATAGGAGCCATTATGAAGAACAAGAGTAGCAAGACCACTCTATCCTGACAATGAAGATTGAGAGACAACCTGACAAGCTGGATATCGATTTCGACGTCCAGTATTAAGAACCGGGGACAACGACTACAAAGGAAGCCGTGAATAGCCTTTCATTCCTCCCTGAATCAGTCGAATCTCCACACCCTCCAATGCCACCATCTCGGCCGGGCCGTCATGTTCTCTTCCCTATTGGGAGGACCTCTTGGTGTCCCATAACTAGCCTCGGAGACAAGATAGTGAGTGAGGGAGTGATAGCGAGTGCCAAGCTCACTTCACATCCTGTTGTGCTCCGCTCGCTCACTCACGATTCGAGACGAACGAATTGCACGATAAGAACAAGACAAGGCAAGAAAAGACGAAGGCGGCAGCGACGGGCGAACATCCATATCCACTTGGATACATGAGATCCGTGAGACGGCGACGGGCGGCTCTTTTGCGCGCCATGGATTTGAGGTGGCAGAGGTAGGGTCGGGGAAGATCCAAGGTTCGAAACTCTTTCTCTCTCCCCGCTGCAATCGAGGAAGGGGAGGCTACTCTTCCTCGCTCTCGGGGAATCATTCGGGCCGTTCATCCTTTCTTGTTGCCCTACAGTTCGATATGCATTCATGCGGGGGAAGATCCTGGAAGCTGGGCGTTTTCTTGACGTTATCCGGTCTCCTGGGATTCTGTCGACTAAGAGTGGTATCTGGGACAGGAGCGGGAGGGGCATCGGGCAAGGGTTTGTTAGCTGCGGGCAAGAGGCGTTGGGTCGTTCAGCTTCAGAGATGTGCATGAGGCGTAGCTGAACTGAATAATCTCCGGATTGGCTGTAAGATTCAAATGGAATGTGTTTTGAGGTGGTTGGGTTGACAAGGATGTTAGTATCAATCGGACTTCAGAAGCGGAAATGCCAAGACAACAGGATACAGGTTGTCCTGTTTCTCCAAAAGAGGGAAATCAGAATCAGATATCGGCAACTATCATCTTATCGAAAGACTCATGAGTCAAGGCAAACTTTGTAGCTCTAAAGTTCTTTCTTCTTATCTACGGTTCTTCGCGCACTTTCTCCCCCCAAAGAAGGTCAAGAATGGGGGCTAGTCACGTGTTATGAGACTTCCAATGAATTTGCTTCCCAAGACACGCAAGACTTTTGAAACCTGTGAGATGTGAGAGTGGTAATATATTACTGCATTTAACTCACCCCGTTAGGAAATAAAGGACCATTGATTAGATTTTCTTAGAAGTGATTGCCAAGAAAGCGTTTGTCTCGAGTCCACTTCCCCGGATTTCTCCAACGGCAATTTCCCGAAAATTATGGCCTGGCTCAATGGCTTTCGAACTCTAAATCTAAGATTATTATCATGATACGGACCGGACACAGCTGTAGATGTTACTCAGATAACAGGAATAGCTTGTTAACGGTAGGAGAGAGTCTTGTCTCGCCTATTCAAACGCCAGTAAACAAACTAGTCACAGCAAAGGTTCCTACAAGATTAAGCGAAATTTTGAAGATCCAGTTGATTCTTTTAAAAATAGAACTGTCTTGCTCAGTTTGTATAAGAACCTGTCTTGATATATTTTCGATACTGTGAATATGCCGGTCGTCTATTGTCGCATGCAAGCATTGCGCCACACAGCGATCGCATGGCTGCATTGTGGCGACCCATTTGACCTTGAGTATAACAAATATGAGACTCGAGGTAATGAGACTTGGAAACGCAATGAGATCAGAAGTAGTTGTAGGGGTTTGGACACCTCCACAACGGAAAAGGTCAAAGTTCGGGATTTGCTCAATTGATCACGATTTGGCTGTTTGGCGAATTGAACGTAGCTGAAAGCTCAAAGAATATACATGGAGAGCAACCGTACACGAACTTCTTATGATTTACATTTATCGGCTGTCAGATCCCAGTGATGAATCCACAGATCATAGTTGTAAAGAGGGGCAAGCCGGGCAAGGCTCTCTAGGAGCGGGCAAGCGATGTCCTACTTGTTTTGCCCCAGGATTTGTTGGAACTATGTGATTGCCGATAAGCCTAGTGGACCCTGAGATATTCGATATCAGATTGTCGATATCGGTATCTGATGTCAGAAACATGATATCCCATTCTCGAAATCTTGACCCTGTCAATGCCAAGATATCAAGATAGGGGAAAAGGATGGATTGCCCAAGGAAGACGAGTGCTTTGGGATGACGGCAAGGCCGAGACGAGATCGAAAGATCAGTCGATACTGCCTCATAGAACTAGCGAAAGGATAAGTGTGCTCGTTTCCTTCTAACCTTCCCCATCACAACTGCTTGTCCTCGTCGCTTTGAGTTTTCCTGCCTGTCAGCAAAAGTGGAGATCGCTACAACGCACGTGCGGAGCAATACTCCTTAATCCAGCTTCAACTTTTCCCTCCACCGCTGTCATCGGCTGTTAGGCCTGCAAGAAGTCCACGATCATGGCCCCAAAGCTTGTTGAACGCTTCAGGTTGCATACCGAGCCAGGGTCTTTTGCAAGTGCCAGTGGAGGATTGCCTTCAAACAAGGATCTCGACCCCGTACCTTTCGAGTCAGACGAGCGAACATGGACCTGGCCTTCACTTCTGGGGTTCTGGGTTGCGGAGGCTTTTAGTATTTCGATGTATCAAGTTGCGTCATCGTCAATCACGAAAGGTTTGAGTCCCGGTTTGGCGATCACAGCTGTCCTCGTTGGGCATCTTCTGGTCTGCATTCCGGCGATGTTGAATGGATACATTGGATGCATATACGGAATCAACTTTCCAGTATTGATGAGATCGACATTTGGTATTTATGGAGCATATTTCGCGGTATTTGTTCGAGGGGTTGTGGCATGTATCTGTAAGTGTTGCCACCTTCCAACACAGAACAGGCACTGACAGCTCCAGGGTTTGGAACTCAAAGTTTCCAAGGAGGCCAATGCATTCAGACAATGTTGCAAGCGATTTGGCCATCTTTCAAGAACTTCCCGAATCATATTCCGGCTAGTGCGCATGTCACCTCGGCGCAGATGCTGTGCTTCTTCCTTTTCATCATCATCCAGCTACCTCTACTTTGGCTGCACGTATCAAAGTTGAGATTTCTGTTCATGGCGAAGACGATCGTAATGCCTATTTTTGGAATGACATTGTTCATCTGGGCTTTGGTCGCTGGTAAGTCCTCTTATCAAATGTTCGGTATATATTCTACGGAGTCTAACACAGTGTCCAGCTAAAGGATTTGGTCCAACTTTCTCGAAAGGAACGAACATCAAGGATGGGACACCAGTTGCAGTCGTCTTCTTTCAGTGCGTGACGACCACAATCTCTCCTAAAGCTACTTTGGCTCTGAATATGCCCGACTTTACTCGATACGCAAAATACCCTCGCCAGGTGTTTTGGACCCAGGCTGTTGGTCTCTGCGTCCTTGTAACACTTTGCGGTATTTTGGGGGTGACAGTCACATCTGCCTGTCAAGAAGTATATGGTGTCACTACTTGGAACCCTCTGCAAGTCTCTCTCCTCTGGGAGAACCGCGCAGCACAATTCTTCTCGGCGCTCTGCTGGGCGTTCGCTGTGATCGGCACCAACATCTCAGCAAATTCGGTCTCCTTCTCCAACGACTTATCGCTCTGGTTCCCCACATGGGTCAACACTCGAAGGGGTGCCTATGTCTGCTGCATCATATCCATTGCCGCAACGCCATGGAACATCCAGTACAGCGCTGCGTCATTCTCTGCTTTCCTCGGCGGGTATGGCATGTTCCTTGGTCCGATAGCTGGGATCATGATGGCCGATTTCTGGGTTCTGCGGAAACGTCACTTGAACCTAGCTTCCCTCTATCGCCATCCTGATATCTATAGTTTCTTCCATGGATTCAATTTGCGAGCGTTTGTTGCTTTTGTCTGCGGTATCGCACCAAATCTGGCAGGCTTGGCTCGAGCTACTGGAAATCTGAGCGTGCCAAAGACGGCAACATATGTGTATAGTTTGAGCTGGCTGATTGGGACAATCGTTTCCTTCACGATTTACATACTTGTAGGCAAGGTGTGGCCGATGGAAGATAAGTTTGAAGAGGGCCAGGAGATGGATGGTGTTGACAGCTCGAGTTTAGGCGTAAGTGATGAGGAAGGGAAGGGGATGGGAGAGAGTAAGATGAAGGCATTTTAGACTAGAAATGAACCAGAAAAAATGTATGCCATTCGCGATGTCTCTCTAAGTTTTGCAGTATGTGTCAAACTTCCCGAAGTTCCAATGTTGCCCTCATGTCTCTGATAACCTTCTCATGATTTTACATGCAAACGATGTAAATACTTCGTTCGATACGAACCAGCTGATTCTAGGATCACGGTTCCAAGCAATACATCACGACATTGCCAGAAACTATTCTATGAGTTCGGAAACAACACAAGAGCAGGCTAAAGCGGAGCATGTGGAGGATTAGCCGGGTACTCCATCGACTGGTTCGTTGCCCATTTGATTTCTTTTGTATCACTGACCAGAATTTGGCGGATTGTCATAACCATCACTGAATTTCTGGGCATCGGTGTTTCGAATATGAAGACCGGCGAGTTGGTCGCTCAATTTTATGGATTTCCTACGCCGTTGACTCTGAAGCCTGTAACAGATCAGTACACGGTTGTTGGCGGTGTGTATGTCGATGCCCCGTGGATGGGTCTGTTCTGGCTGATTGTATTGAGTGGGACCTGTTGAGTAAAGAGAAAGAAGTCGCCCAAATCCGGTTTAGAACAGCTTGCTTTGCGAAGTAACATCTGGTCTGAAGTCAGGAAATTCCTGGCTTTATTTGTGGATGAGGATCAGAGTATCCGAGGATTTCGTGAACGTCGCGGCTGCGCCGGGCATCTGAAAGCATTTCAGGCAGTCCAATTTTAACTGTAGCAGAGGACTGCCAGTCTTCTCTACCACCATTGTAACATTCTTAAGATCAACCGTGAAACTTCTCGAGTCATGACGTGATTCCGAGTCTCTCTGATTATGTGGAGAGAGCATGAAAGTAGTGCCATCAACGAAGCTTGCAGCGAGACCTCCGGTACCTGAACACGAGATCTTTGGCAAGAGTTGCACAGAGCCATATCGCCAAGAGTAGTTTGTACAGCCAGGTGTACCTTCAAGCATGATCTCTTTCCCGGACGTGCTCGTGAACAAGGTGAACAGGTGCTCGGAACTGTCAGCAACACTTGGGCTTGCGCTCCCTTTGTCGATACTTTCTCTTGTTGTAGATATGACCAGAATGTGAAACAAGTCAGCTTTGCTAAGCCGCTCTACGAGCTTGCCAACGTCGGGTCCAGGTGTGAATGTAGTGTCAAAAACCTGAATGGCGTTTTGCATGTCGAGCTGCAACTGGCGTTCGTCCTCATTGAATGGAGAGCCGCCTGGTACAAGACTGTCGAAATCCACGGGTCCAATTAGAGATAAAGTTTGGGCTATAGAGTTGGGAAGTCGATGGAAAAGATCCGGAGTAGGCGATTCAAGAGGATCGGAGAGACATATTGATGTCCAGAGTTCGTAGAAACGGAGGAGTATGTTTGGCTGCGAGGTTGATCAGCGGATATTTTCTTCTTGTAGGACCGACCAGAAATAGTCACGTACGTATGCGCTGCAGAATTCCTTGAAAGATTTCCATGAAATAGATTGTGCATCACCAAGTGTGTGCTGGATCAATGCCTTTGCCAGACGTACCGAATGAGAGACCGTCTCGTCATCGTGAACGAAGAACGGTTTCTCAATATCTCCGCATCGTTTGACATTCGTATAGCAGATCAAACTACGCCTCCATGGGGTATTGTTGATGCGCAAGAGTAAGAAGAGTTGCAACAGAGTCTGTAAGTCAAGGCTTGACAAGGCTCGTGGATACCCCATTTCTTGACATGGCTCAGCACTCAGAAGCAGCCGTCTAGCCACTTGCTTCATGTCTTCTCCATGCGCAACAACCGAGATATACGGCTCTGGTCTCGTGAGAGTGATGGCGTCGATGAGTTGTTTTTCCATAATCTCTATCCAGCTTTCATTATTGAACCCTTCGGATTGCTCCTCCTCTGCTACGGAGAAAGTTCCGATGGAGTTGAACATCAAAGATGCGAAACGAGGATATTTTGCAGCCCACGATTTCTCGATGTTTCCTACAAGCTCCACACCCCTTAAAGGAAGTAAATTGTAAGCTAGGATAAAGCCATCCTCGTCAATGTGTTGGCGATGTGATCCTAGCCGTTCAGGGTAGGTGGGCATATTTTCCATCCATGGATATCCAGCAAAGTACACGAAGACTCGCCAAAGCGTTGGAAGAAAGGCACTGAGTGGTGCAGGTCGTTCGAGGGCAATGATCCATTTCTTGAAGCAATCTTCGTCCCATTGCAGCAGGCAATCATCTTTGGCAATGGCGTGCTGCTGGAAGATTCGTCTTGGATGATCATGATCAGTATCACCATTTAACTTCCCCAGCGCATCTACCAGATCTTTTGACAAGGATGGTCGGGTTTGGTTTTCGTAATACTCTTTCAAGGCCCTTTCCGAGGAATCCCAAGCTCGTTGATGGAGCAAGGTCCCAATGCCTTCTGTAAAAAATCGCCGAATCTGAGACATTAAGAAGGAGAGTCTAATATCGAAGGGGAAATAGAGATAGATGTGTTAGGCTTTGAAGACAAAATGAGTCAAAAATTCGTGCTTCAATGAACCAATATGACACGTTGCCAAATTTAGGGTATATTCGTGAATTGGGGAAGATGGATGGGACGTAGTCTAGCCGGTATTGCCGCAACAAACTTGTAGGATCGGAGAACTAGAATGCGCATTGATTCAAGAGATTCTCTCGAAGGAAAGGGAGGATTCAGTTCAATAAGAGATTGAAAATTTAGTGAGATAAATACAGAACTAGGTAGCCAATCAAATAGGTCTACATCACGTGAGAAAGGCCAAAAGCTGGATACGATCACCCCAAAGATCCCGGTTAGTAGGAGGCAAAGCAACCCCCAATTAAAACTTAATACCTAAAGGGATATTTCTATAGAGATATGTAATGAAGTGCAATTAATAACATCCCCCAGAAATCAAAGAGCCACTTTGTCAAATGAAAAGTCGTCGTCGTTTACACAAGGAACAAAAAAGGAAGCACAAGAAGACATCTGAACAACTCAGGTCGGAGGTATTGAACCACACCCGATTTGAACGGATAACCTTTCGATCTGGAATCGAACGCGCTGCCGTTGCGCCAGCGGTCCTTGACCTGGTGAGTTTCTCGTGCTTCCATGCTGACATTTCCTTATTGGATTCTATTGTGGAGCGAGGAGGGGAAGGTACAGATTTTGCTTCGGCCCGGCGGTTGAAGTTGTGGGTCAGGTGATGAAGTGGATCCCAAGAGGGTTTGGGAAGTCGAGGACGATGAGATTTATGTCGGAGGTCAAGTTTAAATGAATCGGGTATTTGATGTGTTGTGGGGTGAAAGAGGGTCAAGATATAGAGGTTTCAGGACAACTCAGATCTTGAAACCGTTTGTGGATCATTGGGGAACCCGGTTCTCGGGGGTTAAGCGATAAACTACCCGAACATGTACTAGATGTTGAAAGTATACGATGCGCAATTCAGCTTCAGACGTGCAGTCTTATTGTATGGAGGAAAAGAATTCAATGGCGTCGAAAAAATGTGACTTGCAAACGAGAGAGTAAACAGTCGTAAGCGAGCTGCACTAGTGAATCACATCTGCAATCAAAACAAACGTGACCTTCTTCATTTGCGCGAGCTGGTCATTTTCTATGTCTAATAACATAGCGTTCTCTCCAAATTTTCAAGTCTCCTTCTTATCGCCAATAGTCCCTCTCGCCACTCAGCATACCAGTAGCTTCCTGCCCCATCTTTCCAATCACAATCCTTCCCTTCCCTCTCACCAAAAACTTTCCATCCTCAACACCACCAATAACACCACCATTATCCCGATCCCAAACAACCTTCCCCCTCAATATCGTATACTTCGGCCAGTTCTTCACCGTCATGCCTTCATATGGTGTATAATCAACACCATGATGAAGCGACTTCTGCTCAATCGCCACCCCTCCCTCAACCTCACTCTCCGGATACCAAATCACCAAATCAGCATCACATCCCGGCGCAATATTCCCCTTCACGCCTTCCAGGCCATACAATTTCGCAGGATCCGAGCTCGTCAACTGCACAAACCGCTGCAGACTCAATCGCGAAGTCTTCTCTCGTCCCGCATGACTAAACAGCAACGGCAATCTCGTCTCGACACCAGGTACTCCGTTCGGGATATTCTTATACGTCATAACGCCATCTTTCAACCCGAGTTTCTTTCCCCCAGAATGATCGTAAGTCGAAGGCGCATGGTCTGAGCTAAAGGTCGTGAAAGTTCCGTTTGCGATCCCGCGCCACATCGCATCCAAGTCTTTGGGGTCGTGGCGGAGAGGAGGACTACACACGCATTTCGCACCTTCGAATAGATCTTGTTCATTGCCTTTTAATCTCTCACTTAGGAGAAATAGATATTGAGGACAGGTCTCCGCATGGATGGGTAGCATCCTCGTCTGCGCTTTTCGTACATGCTTCATTGCGATTTCGGAACTCATGTGTACGATCAAGATCGGCGTGTCTGTCAGTTCGGCTAAGCTGATGATGCGGTATGTGGCTTCGTTCTCGGCGATCTGTGGTCGGGATATCGCGTGGAAGTAAGGCTCACTGTGACCGACTGCTTCGAGACGTGATGTAATGAGCGAGATGATATCGCTGTTCTCAGCGTGGACCATGGTCGTAAAGCCAAGCGAGCGAGCAGACATCAGCACATCAAGGATTGCCGCATCTCCGAGCTTAAGGGGTTCGTAGGTCATGTACAGCTTAACACTAGTGATGCCTTGCGACATCAGGATTGGCAGTTCTTTGCTCATGATATCGGGAGTTGGGTTCGTAAGGATGAGATGGAATCCATAATCGCAGTAACTCTGATCTTTGGCGCGGGTGTGGTAGTCTTCGACGGTGGGAAGGACGGTGGTTGCGGTCTTGAGCTGTGATGCGAACGCTAAAACTGTTGTCGTGCCCCCTGCAACTGCACTTCGAGTTCCTGTAATGAAGTTGTCACCTGTAGGAGAGTTGTCTTGAGCGAAGTGGACGTGAGAATCAACACCTCCTGGTGTGATATATGCCCCTTTGGCGTCGATTATCTTGGTGCTTTCATGTCGAGGTAGGGATGTTCCTAGACAAGATATCTTTCCTCCTTCGATACCTATTTCAATACCAAGAGGAAGAACATCGCTGGCTGTGACCTGCAACGTGTCAGGGAAGATCTCGCTTGGCGTGCTGTAAAGTAAACAAAAAAGAGATGTGCTCAAAGCTCTTAGGCTCTCGCTTAGCACGGATCGACTTCGACTCGTTCTGTCTTTAGAGGAGCGAAGGGGTCGTCTTCCACCTGAATCCAATATAGCTTGACAAAAGAAGATACCAATCAAAAGCCCCAAAAAAAAACATACAACAGTGGGTATTCGCTGGTGGTCACCCACCCAACTACTAATCCACCGATCTGAAGCTTGAGTTTGGCAGAGCGGACGGGATGCCCTTTTCTCTTCAGTCTATGGTCGTATGTGACGGTCGATGACTTATCTGGAGATTTATACGGGTGGGCTTGAAGTGCGCAATAAATGAGCAGCCAGTCCAAGCAACCCGAGCACCTGGCTTACTTCGGAAGGTGAAAAGTTCCCAGCTAAAACACTCAAGTGTCATAGGATGCGTAAGAAGAATAACAGGATACGAAGAATTTTTGATGCTCAGTTGGGTAGAAAGCAGAACAAGTGGCTTTAAAGGACTATCCTCACTTGAGTTCCCTAATATCGACGGCGAAAACAACAGACCCTTGTAGCCAAGACAGAATTCCAAAAACTAAGATTAATCAACTCACAATAATGCCGTTTGTAACAATAGAATCAAATCCCATCTTGTGTTTCTCATCTCTGATCAATTATCAAAACTAAGTCCAACCAGTAATTATCACGAAACAAGTAAAGCAGACGAGGAGGATGTCAGCAGAGCCTCGAAGCAAAACCCCCATCTTGTTAACATCACACTAACTGGAATCTCCTATTCTCCTACCCTAGTTTCACAAACTAAGGCCATCCTATCCATCGATATCTCTAGTCGCACCAACATATTCCACATTCCACAGTTCATCCAACGTTCATCTCATCCCATCCTCGCTGCACGCACCAACCATCGCCAATGCTCCAAATCTCGGCTACTGCACCGAGTTGGCCGTCGGGCAAGCAAGGATACGTCGGCTAGCCCCACTCATTTGGCCGCTACTGCAGCCCGATAAGCACCATTTGTTGATGGCCACGCTCGCTTATTATCCATCCCCCTTTCAGCATCAACTGCATGTTGCAGCATCAGCCCTCCTCCTTTCCTCACCCGCTTTCAACAATGGGATATGACCTATCTCACGGCAACCACAAGGCCAACTGTTCCGAGCCAAAGACGATCAAGACCCGCCGCCTCGAAACCGAGATCTAGGGCCACTTTACCGGGTTCCGGGACAGGGATCGAACCACGTTCTGCGTGCTGGCCTTCTTCTGGCCGGGTCTGTCTGCATTGTTTTCTTACTTACTAATTTAGTCTAGGTAGGGTAGGCAGGCTGGAGGACGGGGACGGGGATGTGACGGCATAGACGGCGGGGGATGAACGAGGCTGAGATTTCGTGGGACCTCACTATCTTTGGCCTTCTGAGATCTGGAAAGGATTGGATGGGATAGGATAGATTGACTGACTGACCGACGAATATCTATCCATCCCACTTTCTTCTCTCCCTTCTCTTCTGTATTGGGTTGGTTTTAAGCCATTAATACCCGTCTTCTTCATTCCTAGAGGTAGGTGTGAGTTACACGACTTGTTGTTTTTCTACACACTCCACACCCTCACACATCTCGACATCTCTCAAGCTTCATTGTGATTTGCTTCAGAACGAAGTCCAACACACAACCAATCCAATCTGACCAACAACAACAACCACACCCACCATGGCACGCACACTCAAACTCGCCGCCGCCCAAATGGGCCCCGTCCACCTCAACTCCCCCCGCACCGAAACGCTCACCCGCCTCCTCACCCTCCTCAAGACGGCCTCCTCCCTCGGCGCCCAACTCGTCCTCTTCCCCGAAACAGCACTCACGACGTTCTTCCCGCGCCACCTAATCAGCTCCCCCGCAGAGCTAGAGACGTATTTCGACTCCGCCTCCACGCTCCTCACATCGCCCAACACCGCGCCGCTCTTCAGCCTCGCTAGAGACCTAGGCGTCGATATCAGTATCGGCTTCGCTGAGCGCGATAACGACGATGGTGGGAAGGGGTATAACACCTCCGTGTACTACTCAGCTAGTAAAGGCGAGATCGTGGCGAAATATAGGAAAGTCCACCTCCCTGGCACGAAAGAGCCGTTCGAGAATCCAGACGCGGTAAATCAGCTAGAGAAGCGATATTTCGAGCCGGGGAACTTGGGGTTCAAAGCTTTCCGCGCGCCGGGACTGTTGAGTAGGGTGCTGAAGAAGGGGAGTCATGGCGTTGAGGGGGTTGTTAAGGGGAGGGGGGATCCGATTATGGGGATGATGATCTGTAATGATCGGAGGTGGGTTGAGGGGTGGAGGTGTTATGGGTTGCAGGGCGTGGAGGTTGTGTTGTGTGGGTATAACACTGCTGGGTACGCACCTGATCTCTGGGGGATGAGGAAACCTATGACGCCTGAAGAAGCGGAGACGGATGCGGTATTCCATCATAAGCTGTGTATGCAGGGGAATTCGTATATGAATAGCTGCTTTTCTGTCAGTGCTGCGAAGGCGGGGTTGGAGGACGGCAAGTATGATTTGATTGGGGGCAGTTGTATCACGTCGCCTGAGGGACATGTTTTGGCGGAAGCGAAGACAAAGGGCGATGAGATTGTTTTTGCCGAAGTCGATTTGGAGGATTGTAGGCAGGGGAAGGAGAAGACTTTTGATTTCGCGAGACATAGGAGGATTGATCAGTATGGTCCGATTACGGTCCAGACGGGGGTTGTGGAGCCTGAACTATTGGAATAGGAGGCAGTCATAATCAAGATGAATATAGACATGAAGAACACGGAGCGAATCGGACCAAAAGCTCGATAGGAAGAGCATAAGGAAGGAACAATTCCTTACTTGCCTCAAGAGACAATTGATAAAGTTAATAGGCTGATGTTCAAAACGAGAACGACGGCGATGCTTCAATGAAGTCGCCAAGACAGAGCGAACAGTATTGAGAACTCACAACATCAAAAAAGTAGTCGGGAATGAACCGCCGAACTTGGAAACTGGGAGGGTATACAATATCGCAATTGCAGACTACATAGACCCATAAAGCCAGTCCCGCGGCAACTTATTTGAGCTTTCCCATCCGCATTCGACGACGCTCCCATAATCGCTAACTCCCCACCAACTCCATACCCACGACCTCACCCAACAGGCGGGTTACTCGTCCCATTTTCCAATAACAACCCATCTAATCGTAACAATCCTAAGCTCATCAATCCATTTCCCGTATTTCCGCTCCCTATTCGCATAGCCCATCTCCAGCGCGCTACCAGACCGTTGATCTCGTTCGTTTCGACATCGTTTTGAGAGGTAACAAGGAGCTGCATGAGGAAGGAAGAGGCGATTGCGAAGTTGGCTCGTGACCCTGCATCTCATTAGTTTTCGCTTGAATCAGAGAAAAGAGGACGGGGTGCGTACATGAATGCCAAAACGCATCTAGAGCGCCTCTTCCTAGGTTCTCGACAAATTCTACGACTTCCTTGGCACATTCTTTCGCGCCAGCTCTTACGGCAAGTCTGCCTTCTACGATACTACGATCCTGCTCTTCTGCACTTGACAAATTCTCCAACGGTCGGAGAAGAGCTCGGAAGAGTGTCATCGTGGCAACGATATACGCCAGAGAGAGCGAAGGATTTCCGCTTATCCGAGTATCCACACGACCTGTTTGCCTCATGGAAAGTGCAGGCGGTAAAGAGTCTTTCCATTCCGTTAGACCTTTCCGCAGTGAGCGAGCCAGATCCAAAGAAAGGGTGAAGTTCTTGGATGTCCTCTGCGTCGCTCGAATGGTGTAGTATGAGTCCATAATGTCGCTAAGTATGATGGTCAATTCGGTCAGAAGTCGGAAATGGTTGCTGTCCGCTTCTGGTTCCAAGAAGCCAGGGATAGCATTAGAGTTTGGATCGAGGGACGGCGGTTCAAGGTCGGAATCAAGAAGAGGAAGGACATCAAAGTCATCTGTTTTGATATGACTTGGCATACCGGCACCTAAGGACGCCCATTTGTCCATGATGAAGACGCCGTAGAAGAGTCGTTTCCGTAAATTCATCTCCCAAGTCGGTATGCTGCTCCAATCGCTACATTCCTTCTGAAGCCCAAGCGAATGCGCTAAGCTGACTGTCCATCCGACCAGGCTCATTTTCCAAGGCGTGTCTGTCGTATAGCGGTTCGTTGGGGCTCTTTGCAAGAGCAAAAGACAAGCTTGTAGGGTTGCTAGTCTTGGCGTATGAAGCTCTTGGATAACATTGAGCCATGTTATTCGAAATAGCTGATGTGAAGGTGGAGGTGAGTGAATAAGAGTGGTACTGAGTAGATCATCGTATAGCATAAATGGCAGAGAGATTGCGTATATAGCCGACAGAAGAGAGATCGGTAATGTTTGGAGTACAGAGGGTGAAATAGCTCCATTGGGACAAAGCTCGCTTTTGGACAAGATAGGAAAATATGGGTACACAAATCGCAAGAAGAGACCAATCAACCGGAGAGCCTCTTGCTCGGTGAACATACTATTAATGTCCATCCGTGACTTCTGCAAGGCGTCGTCTTCGATACGCGGTTCGCCCTTCTGTGCAAGGCTGTCATCCGCCAGCATGAAGACAACTGGTGGCTCTCCCTTCTCTCCTGACAGGCCATCTTGATTCATAGAGCTCTTAATCCGCCGATATGTCAACTTCGATATTGTACACTCGTCATTCGTGTCATACTTGTAGTATTTCAACAAATACGGATTGGACTCCCCTGTTTCCCCTATGAACCGTGCAGAGCGAGTTGTCTGCGAGTCCAATGGCGTAATACATATTCCTCCAGACAACAAGTATGGATCCATATTAAATATCGGAGAGGCATCGGTCTGGCTCAGGTGTAACTGGTCGGGAGAGGAATGGGCAGGGAGTCCTTCGTGGCCATTCATTCCATTGTACGACTGCTCATGATTGAACTGCGCGATGAAGCCCGGACTCAATGGGGTCGCTGAGACATCGAAGTGCTGGATTGGAGCTGGAGAAGCACGAGCGCATGTCAGCCCCATTCTTCACAAGCAGAAGTGGTGGACTCCATCCCATCTCTTGCTACCCATCACACGCCTTCGCCGCACCACGTCGACTTACCTGAAGCTGCCATGCCACTAGCCTCGCCATTGCCAACCGATGGATTCGGCCTCCTCTTCTTCTTTGGCCGCTCGAGAAAGGTGCAGTCCCGGCCGTGGGCTGAACAGAGGTTACATGGCGGGCTCTCGTCGATTTTGCAAGCTACCTGTCTTGCGCGACAGAAATCGCATGGCCGGTATTTGCGTGACTTGTAGGATCGAGGACCAGGCTGCACGGCCTGGACTGGCGGCGCAGGCGATGTCAGTGCCAGGCCATGGCCGTTGTAGAAATCGGTGGGCGAGACCGACTGCTGGGCGTGGACATAGTGGTGTGAATGTGAGTCCATGGCGGAGAACAAGTGAGGTTGGGATCGCGAGTCTCCGTACTGTAGTGTACAGCACAGCACAGCCAGCAGGAAATTGTCGAGGCGCTGCTCCCCTGCTGCAGCTGACGCCTGCCTGTACTGGGAGCTGGAGCTGAGCTGGTCTGGGCCTCCTCTCCTGTGCAGCAGTGTGATTGATGGGCGATGTTCGTTCGTCGCGCAACTCTCCTTTCCCGCGCAGTCAGTCAGTCTCCCTCACTTCTCGTCGCAATCAATCGAGGCCGCAAACTTCAGGGTCCATTGTATGTTGAGATAGGTAGAAGATTGCTTGATTGAGGAAAAGCGCGCCGCGCGCGGGGCAGCGTGAAGCCACGAAGACCCAGCCAGCATTCGGCGCTATTATTATTGAGGATCCGTCATTCACAATTCAACGGCCAAAGTTGCCCGTTATCTGGGGGGCAACGACGGGCGAAAGATGGAGATGGTTGGGGATGGGGATAGATGCTTCCAATTTGGTGGTTCGAGAAAGACAATTCCAGGGCGTGGCTGGCTGGCATATGTTCGTCTGATGAAGTCGGTGCTACTATCTTACAAACATTTCTTTCATAATATATAGAAAGTTAGAATTGTTTCATCTTCCTTCAATTCGTCTACGATCGTCTCTTCTTTACTTTCTCGTCTATTTGTCATCTCGTCAATATACCCCTTTTCAACTGGCCCTGAAATGGCCGAATCAATCTCGCTTCCGTCAGTAACCGGGTCGTCGACCAAAACAATTAACATTCTCCTCATCAACCCCAACGGTACATCATCCATGACCGATGCCTGTCTCAGATCTCTTCAAGATACCCTCCCACCACACTGCACAGTTACAGGATTCACATCTCCACACCCAACTCCATCAGCTATTGAAGGTCATTTGGACGGCGTTCTCTCTTCAGCAGCAGCAATCCGGGCAGTTGTACCAATTGCGTCAAAATACGATGCATTTCTCGTCGCCTGCTTTAGTGCACATCCTCTCATCAACGCTCTGAGAGAAGAGCTTTCCGGTCCCGTCATCGGTATCATGGAAGCTGCTCTCTACTCTGCTAGGATGCTAGGTGGTCGATTAGGTATTGTTGCGACTGGAGGAAGAAGCAAAGTCATGCACGAAGACGCCATTCGGTACTATGGTCTCAACGGTTTCTCTGTTGGATGTGAGACAACAAATCTGGGAGTTCTGGAGCTTGAGAGGTTACCTAGGGACAAGGTCCTAGGCTTGGTTGCTGAGGCTGCGAGAAGACTGGTACAGGAGAAGGGGGCGGACTGCATTGCGCTAGGCTGTGCTGGGATGACCGAGATGAAAATCAGATGTGAAGAAGCTGTAGGCACCAAAGATGCAACCGCTCAGGTCATTGATGGGGTTGGGGTGGGTGTTCAGATTTTGATTGGGTTGGTTAGGGAAGGCCATGTCACGGCCAAGGGTGGCATTTTCAGGAGCTCTCAAGATGGGCGAAAGGCCAGAGGACAAGATTGGTTATAAGATAAGATATGTAGAATCTAAATTTCTTGTACATGTCTTGTTTGAGCTGCCGTTGCAGCGCATACAATCCTGGTCTTTTTTTTTTGCACAACATGAGTGAAGTTCGGGAAAGACTGGTCATGCATCTCAACCCTACAACATCCAAAGTGTGTACTTGGCCCGCTGCAGACACTATCGCACTATACAACAAGACAGGTTTAAACCCTCGTGCGGACACATCAGGTACTGTCACTGTCGTTGTCAATGGAGCTGGAAGAAGGCTTTGGCTAAGTGGCAGATGTACTGGCCCCAGCAACTTTGCTAAGCAAACTCATCTACCACAACTTTCACGAACCTTCATGATAACTATCTTATGCGAACATATGCAGCAGTTCACCTCCACCTCTACTTTTCGATCAAGACCTCACCCTTAGAGAACCCCAATGCGTCCATGGATAAGCCACTTCATGGGACAAAATATTGCAAAGAGTCCAAACCAAGTCCACAATCCCTCCCGTGGAGAAGGCTACACAAGAACACGCCAAGTCGCTTCCATCGTATATACAGAGAGTCCCACCGACCGATACTCACCCCTTCTCACCAGAAAAATTGGTCCAAAGCACCTTCTTATCCAGGAATTCGAACCTGATAGATCTTGGCGCCAAATTCCTTTGCTGAGCAACACTTCTAAAAAATCACATCTACGATGACAAACGATCCTCTTAGTAGCAAGAGCCAATCGAGCTAGTTTTTTGAATCTCAAGCATTTTATCCCATCTCCTACAATCTTGGTATTCAGGTTGTGTAGTGGCAAGACAAGATAGACAAAAAAACATTGCGGTGCTTCTCTGATGGGATGAGTAAGATTCACGTAGCACCAACATCTGCTCTGCCGCGGACTCTCAGCCCTGTGTGGATTAACCAAGACATCAACACTGGAAGTACTTTATTTTTCATATATATCAGGATATGGAGAACCGCTTGTCTTGTTATACGACTTTGCTGGAGAGGCGTTCTTGAACTGAGCTGAGATGGGAAGGCTCCTTGCCGATATCTTGCATCTTGCAGTATTTTGGATTTGGTTGTGATGATTTTCATATTGATGTGGAGAATATGGTGAGAGACGAAAAGAAGAGGTCCTTGATTCCATATCAGTATGACGAGATGCGGTTTTCCTTGTGCTTTAATTCGTGCCGTTATTGGAAGGGCTGAGATTCGGGCCGCCTTTCTCGTGGAAGTTGATACTGAGGCTTGAATGTTGGTTGATTCCTGCTTCTAATGGCAATATTTCCGTGGGTAATCAGCACTTGTATACTTACAAGGTATCAATGATGATTGTGAGGAAGGATAAGATAATTATATAAAGCCAGAAGGCGACAGCACATTTTCACATTTCCAACATCGCAAGCAAGCCCCAGATCCAAATTACCTCCCCTCTTCTCTCCGCCATTAAATTCCGCTCAACCACAGACATCTTCAAAGATCCCTAACTCTCAACGCACCAACGCAAAATAGTCACGATGGTACACCTCCTCTCCATTCTCGCAGCCTCCCTCCTGGCAGGAGCTGCCATCAGCACTCCCACCCCAGCACCAGATGAGAGAGCCCGAGACATCCTCACTGGTCCCCCTTCGGACTGGCGAGCAATCAAGCTCACCGACGTCTTCCCAGGAGCGATCTACAACAACGCCCCCGCCAAATCCTCTCTCATCTACGCCTACGAGCTTCCCACCACCTCCACCTCCTCCGCAACCTCCGCCCTCACCAAACGCGCAGAATTCTGCTACAAATCCGGCAAACAAAGTTTCAAATCCCTCATACTGTCCTCAGGACGCTATCTCTTCTGCGCCCTAGCCTCAGAAAAAAAAACATCTCCATCGGCGGCACATTCGCCGCCTTCCTCTCAAAATGGCAGCAACCCAACGGACAATTTACCGATTTCGTAGACGAGAACGGGAATCCAGTTAGCATAGTGTTCGGGGTAACTGTCAACCCGGGGTTTAGTTTCAATATGGGGGTATGTACGAGTGCGTTTGGTGAGGTGCTTGTGCAGTGTTCTGGGACCACGAGGGCGTTTACCTATGGGGGCCAGGTTACGGCTTTTATTGATGTTAGTGAGTAGAGAGGCTCTGAGAATGTGTCTGTGGATGGTGGGGTGGATGCTATCTGGTTTCAGTCTGTAGCAGGGAGGAAACGACTCCCGGAGTGTGGAGAGAAAGGCGTGTTGGATCTCGTATCTATTTTCTTTTTGTATCTGTCGTTGCGCAGCGACTTTTGCTAGTACTGTCCTTACGCTCTGCTTGCTCTTCACGGTCTAATGAGTTTCTTCTGTCATTTTAAAATAAAACTCCTATTTGCCGGCATTTCACTTCCATTGCAATTGTGGTGAAAATGATGGCAGATCAGCAGCCTGATTTATATCAGATTTGATGTATTGAACTTGTATTCTTTCTTTAGGTCGGTTTCTACTGCAGTTTCTGGAATCCGGAATCGTATATGCATCCAAACCCCCACATTGCCTTATCACGCCACACTTCGATTTGCTTAAAGACTGCTGGAACCCTGTCCGTATCTGTCAATTCGATAACGAGGCTCAGAATCTCGGTTCTCAATCCTCAAGCACCTCCTCTCCAAATCTCAAACTCGTCACCCAAACCACCTTCCCTCTCAAACTCCTCCTCAACTTCTCCAGCTGGAATACCCTCGCTCTCGAATCCGTGCCATAAAAAGGCGGAGAGATCGCTGCTAGAGCAACCTCAACCAGACAAGGACCCGACCAGTGCCTAGTCTCTTGCTCAGAACTAGCACAATACTCCGCGTCCTGTGAGATCTTGAGCTGTTCCGTAAAGCGCCCGACTAGTAGCCACTGTACGATATGTGGAAAATCCTTGGCAGCTTCAACGGCATGGGTCAAGCGCCCTGCAATTGTTCCAGTGAGATTTCCACCGCTGGCAAGGACCAAGTGTTTGACGCTGCCAAGTCTCCCAGACTTACATGCCGCCTGGAGAGGAGTGGCTGTATCATCAAGTTCCCTTTCCATACTGGCTCCGTGTTTAAGCAAAATGTCCAGAAGCGCAAACCGATGCATACCTACTTTGGCTATGCGACTCAGAGGGGCTCCTCTTTTGAACGTGCTCGTATTAGAGTTAACTTCTGTTGAGATCATATGCTGCGGAATACGCCTTAGAAGTAATTTGAGGGTAGCTGTTCGCAATCTCATAAAGTCAAATCCGGAGATGACGCCTGGACAGCGCTCAAAATCAATATCCAAGTTGCATGTCAAGGCTGAGAAGGCAGGTTCGGTCTCGGCACATTCTATGGCGTTGGTGATGGGCGTAACTCTTTTATAGTTGCGCACATACAGGTCGACGCCTTTGTGGAATAAAAACGAGAAGACTGCCGGACTCCGCGCATAATGCAGGGCGTTGCTGCCGGAGTCATCAACGTGGTCTAGTGGTGCCCCAGCAGCATGTAATCGCTCCAAAGCGGTGATTGAATTAACAAAGCTGGCCAGTACTGCGGGCGTGCGTCCACGGCGGTCCGGGAGTAGGAGGTTGGCACCGCGAAGAAGCAGTAGATCTAGGGCGGTTGCACTTCCTCGTGATATAGCAATATGTAGAGAGGTGTTCCCGTTATAGTCCAGAAGATCAATGTTCGCTCCGGTTTTAAGTATGAGGTCCAGTACCCTTTCGCTGCTGTCAACATACACAGCTAGATGTAGTGCGGAGCCGGTTCTGATCTCTCGAGTAGTGAGAACAGGGGCCATTTGAGGATTGTAGCACAGCAACCATTCCCATTCAAGCATTGAACCTTCTATCTGTCTGTCACAGAGAGCCGCAGAGCTACACCAAGGCATAGGCGGCAGACTAGTAGTTTCCAGTATTGCTGATGTATCTGATTCGGTGGCGGATTCGGTGCCGACAGTAGTTGGAGGGGGAGAATTCGCCATCGAGGACCTCAGTACGATCTCCACTGCTCCGATGTTCTTACACAACACCGCAATATGAAGTGGCGTGACAGGAGATTGAAAAGCCAGACCTCCGGATGCAAGGTCTTGTGCCAACAACAGCGGCAATATGGTAATACCAAAGACAGATCGACAGGCATGGTGGACTGGAGAATAACCCTTGTAATGGTGCGGCTGTTTATAGACCTTTGAACAAGCTTGTCCAATGGTAGATGCCCCCTTCTCAATGAGATATCGTGCGATGGGTATATGCATCAAGGTCATAGCCCAGAGAATAGGAGCACATCCTTGACAACCGAATATGGGCTTGTTGACGCTTGCACCAGCTTCCACCAAGGTCTTGCATAGATCCAGATCGCCTTGCATGATAGCGAGGTGTAACATCTTGGAAGAATCTTGACTCGTCTCGCAGCTGTTCACTTGGATCTGTCCCTCTATTGATGCTTGTTCTGCTAAACGGAGAGTCAGTAATCATCTTGTTATGGTGGAGAAACCTCTGGCTTAGTAAGGGGCTTTCTATGACCCTTTGTGAGCTACAAGATAACGGTTCACATACCTGGTACTGCCTGGTATTTCTTCAGCATGCGTACAAGCTTTTGATCTTTTCGTTTCAACGCATACAGCTCTGGTGTAAAGCCCTTCTTGTCGGCTGTCAGTTCACATCCCCACTTCAAGAGCGTTTCAGTAGTGGAAAGCTTTCCAAACTCGATGGCACAATGTATTGGACGAGATCCTCTGGAAGATTCCATCTCTGCATCCGCACCTGCGTCGAGTAAGGTTTAAACCGTCTCTGCGATTCCATACATAGCAGCAAGATGTAGAGCTGAGAATCCATTCCCAGCAAGGCAATTCAAATCGGATACATGTGAGCTCTCGAGAAGGTATTTGATGGAGTCTTTCTCGTAGGAGGTAATGATGGCTGCCATGTGGACCAGATTGCAGTCGTGGAAAGTAATCGATTGATATGTAAAAGACATGGAGTTGTTCCAAGCAATTTCCAGTTCCAGCACGGTTTTCATCGTCGGTGGGTCCCCTGAATTGAGAGCGTAATGGATGACTTGCCAGCCAGTGTCATCCTTGGGCTCAGCATCGGCACCATTGTCCAACAAAAACCGGACCATTTCAGCTGTACCCGCTCCTGCAGCAACCATCAGTGGCGTTGATCCATTACAAGTAAGCTGAATGTTGACGTCGACCCCGGCATCGAGAACTTCCTTCATGTGACCAGGTTTTGCATGAGATCCAAGCTCGCACTGAATGTGGGAGACGCAGTATCCTCGCTTATCTCATTCGTGCAGTCTCTTGGTTTTCGTGAGTATCTTACGGAACAAATTCAGGCCAACGCCGGCCCAACTCGCGAGGTGAATGGCAGACCACTTAGCTACCGATCCATCTATTTGACAGTAGATATCCAAGTCAGCACCTTTCGCTATCAAGAGCTCGGCAAGGTCTTCGTCCTTTGCCCATAATGCCAAGCAAAGAAAGCTCCCTTTTGCGGTCTTGTCCTGGTTCCAAAAGAAAAAATCATTGACCACTGCTGATAGTGTTGAGCATTTAGCGACAGTTGTAATAATTGGCAGGATTGATGTCTCAAAGCGTAGTCCTTGTTGAGTTACTTTTGTGCATACTTTAAGGAGCTCGACAGCAGATTTCCCACGGAGGTCTCGTGTACTGATGTCGATGCCCTTTTCTACCAGCAGGTTGACATAAGTCCGGCGTGCAGAGAAACGTATTGAACGATCACCAGGCGGTGGGAACCCAAGGGCATAGTGTAGTGCGGAATGGCTTTTTTTGGTCAACAACGAGACCGCTTCACCGGATGTGAGAAGCTCTAGCACTTGTTGATCTTCAGTAAGCTCTTCGTAAATTAGTCTGTGGAGTGGAGTGACGCCATCTTCAGCGGCAGACTCTGGACTAACGCCACATTCAATAAGAAGTTTAACAACATCGACGTCGACACCTTTCGGGATGAAATGGAGAGCTGTTCTGCCGTCATCCGTCTGTTCGGCGAGCTCGGAACCCTTCTCCATGATTTTTCTGAGCAGCTGAACAGAGTTCATTGCAACCACGTAATGTACCAGTTTCAATCCTTTGGGGCAAGTTTCTGGAAGTTTGGTGGTATGCGAAAGGATAACTTCGAACGCTGCTGGGCTGTTATTCTTCGCCGCATACAGCAAGGGAATAAAGCCTTTTGATTGAGTAACCTCCAAAGCTTCCGACATGTTTTTATCCTCACTTGCCAGAGCCTCCAATGCAGCTTTATTGTCAAACTCCGCGGCGACATGCCAAACCGTACGGGCATCCGTTCCTGAGCTTAGAGTAGTGCTTGCACCATACTTCAGAAGGGATTGAATACATCCAACGGTTTGATTATTCATTGCCACAGAACATTGCAAAGATGTAAGTCCGACAGCAGATAGAGCATCGACCTCGGCTCCAAGGGACAGTAGCTTTTCCGTTGCGTTCACACACTCGTTCTCGGCAGCGATATGTAGCGCAGTCTCTTGAGAAGATCCGTATTTCGCTGACAATTGCAATCTTGGATCCCTCAACAGATCGCCTATAACTTCAGCCTGATCAAATTTGACAGCGCGGCAGAATATATCTTGCAGTTTATCGAATGAGATATGAGCATAGCCATCTTCTCCAGCATGTGCTAGTTCAAACCCTGTAGGATTCTTGAATCGGAGGGCCGCAGCCAGTATCTCTGTTTTGGTGGTATCATCTTGAGTGCTTTTTTGCAGCTCGTCAATGAGGGCATCAATAAACTCTTGATAGCCTTGTTGAAGATTGTATGCGTATTGTGAGGATTCAACCAATCCCTCAAAAGATGTGAAGAGGCCTTGATCAAGCCTTGCTCCAGCAGCAACGAGTGTAACCAAGGGGTGGCCGGCACCATGTGTCATATTTGCATAGAGAGCCAATTTCGAGCACGAAAACTCTTGCCCAAACAGATCAATGTAGGAGAGGTTGAGATCTGCTCCCTTAGCAATGAGAAGCTTAAGCACAGTATCTCGTCTCTGCCTCATAAACACGTTAGGTACAAGCAACCACTCTTCGTAAGTTGAAAAATCGGAAAGACAATAAATCCCAGTAAGTGCACAATGAATTGGGGTCCCCATGCTACTCATTTGGTTGATGTCACAGCTGTTTCCCAAAAGCCACAGACATATCTCAGAGGAGCCTTGGGCAGCTGCAGCGTGTAGTGGCGTTACCCCTCTTGAACAAACAAGGTTCGTCAAGTCGGAGAAGGTTTCTCCTCGATTCCTATAATTCTGGCAACCAGGCTCGCTGCATTGGTAAAGATGATCCCGGAACCATGACAGGAAACACTTCGTCTTAGCTGGGTCGAAAAGTTTGCGTGCAAGGGTAGTAATCTCGTCATTATCCCAGCTGTTTTCTGCGTAATGAGCCCAATACCGAACGGCGGGTGCGCGAAATGGATGGTCAAGTTGTTGTTTTTCCCACTCACTCAAATCATCAATGACTTCCCCTTGGAAAACATTCAAATGCACATAAGTCAGGCATGTTATAGCGAGCTGCGGGAAAGCATCTGCCTCCTGCTGGGAGAATTGCCGATATGGTGAATTTTGCTGGATCCCGTTCAGAAATTCCCGAACGGTGAATGGGCAAGCTCGAGGCGATCGATTATAACGCCTTTTCGAATTAGACAGCTACAGTAGCTTAGTATGTCTTCGACATCATAAATGGATTCTTTTTCGAGGCTGGTCTCGCCCTTCGTGACGGACACTGCCTCGCAAAGTGCCTGACACGACATGTCCTCGCCATGGACAAGCCATCGTAGTGTTGCCTGTACCATGTGTCGAATGGCCGGACCCCTTTGGAGAACACCCGCCAGTATTCTTTCGTACGTCTCATTTAAGCTGGGTGGTAGTGATTGGAGGGCTGAGCGTTTCTCACTATCAGTTGGAAACTCGCATAAATAGTCGAGCTGGCAAGCTACCCAGCGAAACCTATAAAAAAAAGATATCAGAACAGAACAAGGAAGGGGGAAATAGATCTGCCAAGGGAAGGGGTCTAGCGCTGGTGATGAAACACAGGCAAGAATAGAACCACTGACATTCCGTCCGCTCGATCGACCAAAGTCTTCAGAATGTGCTCTTTCAGTTGGGGGTTTCTGATTTGGAGTTGCCCTCTACCATGTTTTCGAGATCTTGTTTCAATCTCTGCTGCGACGTACAACTTTAAGTCCTCACTACGTGCAGCAATGTCTAGATGACTGTATTGTTCTTCCAAAGAACCTCGTATGTCGTGAATGTCCCGGCTGAGGACAAGAACGCTCGTATTGCTGTCAGATGCCAGGCTGGTGATGGAATCCGTCACGGAGCAGACATGATTGCCGCATTCATCGAGGCCGTCGACGATGATTGAAATATGGTCAAATGAAGTCGTCATTTCACATATCGTCCTAGTCAAATCGGAGAGCTTCGGCGACATTGGAGGATGATCTTTGGGATGACAACTGCTGTACAGAGCTTGGAGGAGAGAGAAGGCGTGCTCGCTCTGTCTCGATAATTGCGCCGCCAATGACCCTAGAACATTAACGGGATCTTGCTTCTCGGAATCTTTGTAGTCGCAGTAGAAGTACGCCACGCCTCTTTTAGGGCTGCTCCTGCGCATAGTTTCCTCGATCAAAGAGGCGGCCATTATCGTCTTTCCCGCACCTGGTATTCCCGAGAGCCAGAGTTTTGAATTCCGGTTGAGAAGCCAAGATTGGAACACCTCTCCTTCGGACATCCATAAGCCCGTCAGAGGATGTAGGAGGTTCAAACTGGCCTCGTGGTTCGACCTTGGATCAACTTTGCCGAAGAAAGCCAAAACGCGCCCTCGCTCTTGGCTCAGAGCAATATGAGTCTCCATGGCCCATCTCTTCTTGATAGCATTGTGTATCTCTTGAATTCCACTAGATATCTCATCCTGACGTGATAATGCTTGGAGTGTCATGCGAAGACCATCTGCAGACAATGCAACATTGATCGTCGACTTGTGCCGCTCGAAATCAGCGATCATTCTTTTGTTTCCGTACTGGAAAAAGGCCACTTCAGCCTCTTAATAACCTTGTCGAACTTGCTATCTGAAGTTGCTGCATCATGGCAATCAAGTTTGTTTTCGATGGTGGTGAGCGTGACTCGACAAGAGTTGATATGGTGAAGCCGAAAGTTTGTTTCGGACGTCTCTCTCTCTAACTCTGAGAGGACAAGAGCAAGACCGTGTAGGATGCCGGAAAGGGATCTGATTCCAGAAAGCAAGCTCAGCGATTTCCTTGTCTGAGTTCTTTACGTGTGTGACATATCGGTAGGTTCGAGTGAAGATCGTATCAGCTATTGCAACCAGCCCCGCAACGCTTCCAGCTATCGAAAGAGGATCGGACATCGAGGCGCAAACGTAATCCTTTGTACCTCAATGATCAAGGAAGGGAAGAACACGGGATTCAACTCCTTAAGCCTGGAGCTAGCGGCCCCAACGCCTCAAGTTATGATTGATCTTCAATCGGCTGCGTTAGCTCAGGAATTATCGAACTGGGTGAGGCTAAATAAAGTACAGTATTGACTCCAAAATGATGTTGAAATGTAGACTATGAGCATAGAGACGGACAGATCGATCCTTGATGTCCCACAGCCTCGTCAGTCATGAGGCTCTAAAGTCTCGACGAGGTCAGTGGGCTGGAAGTGGCTGGTACTGGACAGGTACTTGAAATGTGTGACTAAAGAAGCATGAATCGCAGAATCGCAAAAATGAGAGCAGAAGCAAGCTACTTGCATGGACAAGATAACTAGAAGAGGAAAAGAGGCAAATTCCCATGCTTGAGGCTGAGGCTGGGAAGCCAGGGACACTTACGCCGCTTGGCATAGCGTCAGCCACAACTGTCTGATGGCCACCTCCAGTGGCTACTTGCTGTTCCTCGAGGCAGGTCGTCAGGTGGAATATCCAGGTTGCTGGACTGGATTCCAGGGTCTGTAATCTGTAGGGGGCACCCATTTCGCGTAAAATACTGCAGGCCAATCAGTACAGGCAGGGGCCGAGTCTGCCTGTCTGCAGGCGCAGCCACACGGATGATTGCAGAGGCACAGGAGTCGGAGAGGCGATTAGATAAACAGTGAGGCGTCCAGAATGCGTGTTGAAGCTATTCGAGAAGTGTTCTTGCCTGTCGGAGGAGTATGTAAGGTAGTTTGAAGCTCAACTGTGTGAGGGAACGTCTTCAGTCCGTAGTGGCTCGGCTCGGCCCGGCTCGATCGCATCTGCTCACTCGAGTACCGGAGCCGAGCCCGGGTTCCGAACGTTTCCTACCTTGTACTCACAAATAATGCCTGGAGGGCGGTGTAGTTTTTGTTACAAGATTGTCAATTCCTTTTCGAACGTCCTAAAGGAGCTAAAAAGTAGCGTAATGATGTCTTGGCAGTGGACTTGATCAGCACCTCCCTATAGAAAGTAAAGGTAGGTACTTTTGAAGACCATCAGCAAGCACACCGATTGAAATGTGTTGTCGATGATCATTACCTTTTTCTAGCGTTTGAAACTCCACAAATATATCCCGAGTATCAGTTCCGGATGCTTTGTACTCGAGCCTAGAAGGTCCCTACTTAGGTAGCTGCCCTCATTTTAGATGCTGTAGAGGGGTAATGTAGCAAACCAGGCGAGGCACATACAGACAAAATAGGTCGGATATTCGGCCGACACGGGCTTCCTTTTAGTACCTCGTTAGCAGCTTATACGGAGACCGGGCTAAACGGGCTCGTTCAATAGTAGCTTTCTATTTCTAATCCGAGTGGGTGGCCGGAATGTGGAGTCGGCAATGGCGGGGGCGGGGTCACTGGATCTGTCGACTCACTAAGTGCCTCCCTACCTACTTACTTCACTTCAACATCAAGCTTTTCTTCTGTCAAAAGTTTTAATACCGTATCAGAGACTATATAATCTATCCAAATATACCCCCTCTCTTCACAATTTTTCTTTCTTTCATAGTCGTTTCAAAACATCAATCAAGATGATCTCCCAACTCCTCAGTCTCTCGCCTACAACCGTCGCCCTCCTCGGCAGCGGGGTAACCATCCTCTACTTCCTCCTTGCACCACTCCTCTCGCCACAACGATCAATTCCAGGCCCATTCCTAGCACGTTTCACTCGTCTCTGGTATTTCACGCAGATATACAAAGGCGATTTCGAACGTCAGAATATCACTTTGCATGAGGAGTTCGGTCCGGTCGTGAGGGTTGCCCCGGATGAGTATTCGGTAAATGATGTTGAGGCTGCGAGGACGATTTATGGGTTGGCGAAGGGGTTTGTGAAGGTTTGTTTTAAATTTCATTCATTTTTCAAGTATATTAGTGTAATCTACGGTTGAAAGTTGCAAAGAATATGGGGAGATGTTCTTGGCCGTTAACCATTAGATCCATTCGTTTGGAAAGTATATGTTTTGACAGGCATACTCGTAGGCACCATGGTATTGGGCTTGGATGCCTCCCGATCCAACAAAAGCCTCTTTATTCTCAGACCTAGACCCCCATCGTCACTCTCTCCAACGCCGAAAATTCTCCTCTCTCTACTCCATGTCGGCTCTCCTCGGCTACGAACCCTTCGTCAACAACTGCACCACCCTCCTCACACAGCGCTTCTCCGAGCTCGCCCAAACACCCACCACAATCGACATGCAACACTGGCTGCAATGCTACGCCTTCGACGTAATCGGCGAAATCACATTCGCGAACCGCTTCGGCTTCCTAGACCACGGCTTGGACAAAGAAGGCGTCTTCCAAGCCATCGACACACGAGGCGTCTACTCCACATTCGTCGGCGTATTCCCCTGGATTCATCGATTTCTCTACCCCCTCCTCCCAAAAACCGGCGGACACGGTTACGTATTCAACTATACACTCCGGCAAATCGAGGACCGACAACGAACGCTCAAAGACCCACGAAATGCACATGCGAATACAGACCGTGATGGACCCCCCGACATAATGACCAAGATCCTCCTCGCGCACGAAGACAACCCCGAGAAGATGACAAAGATGGACCTCATCACAATGTGCCAATCCAACATCGGCGCAGGGAGCGACACCACCGCCATAACGCTATCGAGTATCTTCTACCACCTCCTAAAATACCCCTCCACGTACCGGAAACTACAAGAAGAGATTGATAACGCTGCGAGAGAATGCCGGGTTTCGGATCCGGTTACGTTCAAGGAGGCGCAGAGCGAGTTGCCGTATTTGCAGGCTGTGATGAAGGAGGCGCTACGTATCCATCCGGCGACGGGATTGCCCATGCAGCGTGTTGTTCCTGCGGAGGGGACGACTATCGCGGGATATTTCATCCCAGGCGGGGCGTCTGTGGGGATTAATTCTTGGGTTGCGCATCGGAATCAGAGTGTTTTCGGTAGAGATGCTGAAGAGTGGCGTCCGGAGCGCTGGTTGGAGTTTGAGGAGCAAGGGAGGGGAGGGGAGGTTGAGAGGTATATGCTGGCGTTTGGGATGGGGAGTAGGACTTGTATTGGGAAGAATATCAGTTTGTTGGAGATGAGTAAGTTGGTGCCGCAGTTGGTTAGGAGGTTTGACTTTGTGCTTGAGGGTGAGTGTAGAGAAGATTTGAAGTGTTTAAATAGATGGTTTGTGAAACAGCAGAATTTTAGGGCGAGGGTTATTGCGAGGGAGGGAAAGGTGGAGAGGTAGGCTGGGATATCAGAGTGTTTATAGTGGTGCTTAGTGGGAGTGAAAAGGAGGTGGGGACATCAAGGGAAACGATGAAATGGCAGGATTTAATATGACCCAGTATGTTAGGTAACATGCATATACGTTTGTGAAGTAATCGACACCCACCGTTGAGGTGTATTGCCTTCCCCAAATGAGACTCGCTTACTCCTTTCTGCCAAGCACTTCCTCAAAACACTGGTGAGTGCAATTACCTTCCTTTGACCAAAAAGCCACAGACAGGGGACATATCTTGTTGCCTTAGGGGAGGCTTGAATGCCGTTCTCGTGCATACAGCACGGCACTGGACTGGGCGCCCGACAGCACCCATTGGTTTAGTGGTGGCGAAGTGGGATCTCTGTTTTTGTTTCGCCTTGATTTTTAGTGGCTGGGATGATACCTTAAGTATGCGGTTTTGGGGTGGAGGAGGGATTTGTTGTGTTCTCGGTTATCGTACAAGCCTTGGAGTCGGGTCAGCATTTTAACGAAGGCGGGAGGGAAAGGTAAATCCGCGATTTCGAAATTTCTTTTCCGACTGAGCGTTTTACTTTCTTGGTCGTTGTACTGAGGGACTGGTTTATTACGACATTTTAAGGATTTCATAAAAGGTTGATAAAGGGAGAAGTCATGATGGTTGACGAGAGTCGACGTCCTGGTATTTATTTTGGCCGATCGTAAGCGGACACCACTGCACTGGATTCTTGTGGGGTCCCCATCTTTCCGATCTTCCAGAAGCTCAAGCCCGATCTGACGGATTCGATCCAAATTGGTGCGCCCGGGGAAAAGCTGTTGCCTTGTACGGCCTCATGAATTGATAGGATATCAAGACCTCAAATCAGCCATACAATCAAGAAGCAGTACCTCGACCATCTCAATCCAAGATGCAGTACAATACTAAATCTCGATGTCGTTTCTGAGCATGCGATCTATTTTCATGACATCTCACGCTGTTGCCCATCAAGTTTAGAGAGATGTCTCTTACAGTACTGGCAGGGTTGCTGCATAATGAAGGCCCATCTGATTGGGCTCCTCGCCACAGGCAAAAACCCCGCCTTCCAATGGATTTCTCCCCTCGACCTGATCCTTTCCCGTTGAAAGCAAAGAAGCCTGACTAACGGGTCAGCCAAGTTGCATGATGCATTGCAGCGTAAGGGAGGATCGCACCGCCAGTTCAACAGGTTTGTTGTTATAATACTGTGTAATGTGATGTTAGTTGTGGTTGTGGCTATGGCTGGGCATGGGATCAGATCTGGAGAAGAAGAAAACGTCCCGCAACCCCCCCAAATCCCCATGTCATGATCCCTGTCCTGCCCTATGCCGCCCCAGCCAAAGTTTATAATAACCTAGCCTCTCTCCTCTCCCCGCTTGCTCTAGACCGTCCGACCTTCTCCAGCTTTCTGGCTCTCGTTTTTGTAATCATATCAACAGAATACAGACAGACGTCCTCCGTCCCATCTGACGATCATCCGATCGTATCGTGAACCAGAGATACAGTACAATATTTCCAGTGCAGCACAGAGCAGTAAATGAATGTCCATCCCACCACCGCCTCGCTGGATGCAGGAGTCGCGCCGCCATGACGGGTCCGAAGACCAATACTCGCCATGTGGACGAGTACGATCGGTTTGCATCCCCACCGCCCTGGGATCGAAGGAGGCCGACTGACGAGGGGATCTATAGGGAAGATGAGAAGTACAGAGGCATGGAAGCGCATCCGGCGCAAGTAAACCTGAATCTGAATCTCGAAGGCCGGTTTGTGTCCCTCTTCTCAACTGAAGAATCCTCCCCCACCAATCCCCCTTCCACCAGTCAATCAATCAATCAGCTAACCCCCCTTCCTTCCCTCTAGTATTCAGAACCCCCTCGCAGGCCTCCCAACCGCTTTCCTCCTCCGTGAAATCGACGAGTTTTCCCGGAAGAGGGGCTTGATGGATGTGCTCCCATTGCTGAGGAAGGGAGCTCTGGTTGCGCGCGATCCGTCGAATTACGAGGATATTAGTGGAGAGGAGGCGCTGGATGATGCGGAGATTGAAGCTTTGAGGGATGAAGTGCTGCATAAATGGCGGCAGCCGAAGGCGCTGTATTATACAATTATAATATGTTCGATTGGGGCTGCTGTGCAGGGCTGGGATCAGACTGGTAGGTGGATTGTTTGCTGTTGTCGAATTAGCAGGGGTTTCGTCGATGTTGGGTTTGGAGACTTTTGCGGGCCAGGCATGGAATGGGATGGAATTGGACGTGTGCAGGCAATATTCGATCTCGTCTGAACTCGAGACGGCTATCATTGTTTATTTGGGAGTTATAAAAATGCCATTGAACTTCCCACTAACCTCCAACAGGTTCTAACGGCGCAATGCTCAAATTCCCAGACTACTTCCATATCGCCTCCAATTCCACCCGGGACACCTTCCTCGTCGGCCTCCTCAACGCAGCGCCCTACATCGGTTCCGCGTTCATTGGATGCTGGGTCTCGGACCCTCTGAATAACTATTTTGGACGACGAGGCACCATCTTCGTGAGCGGAAACTTCTGTCTCTGGGCCGTGCTTGGTTCGGCGTTCACGAGGACATGGCCGCAATTACTCATCTGTCGGATTCTTCTGGGTATTGGTATGGGGGCCAAGGCTAGCACTGTACCGATTTACGCTGCGGAGAATAGTCCGGCGTCTATTAGAGGAGCTTGTAAGGAAATTTCTTTGATTTTTCGTGATACTGGGAATCTACGTCTACTGTTTTCATTTTGGGCTTCTTGGCCCCCTCATTTTGAAGTGCCATTGCTCGTTTTGCACTATTGGATTCAATAATGTTCTATTTCACACTTTGAGATTTCTACAACAACAATGTCTTTTCGTATTTGGACAATCAGCTAACTGTTTTAGTGGTAATGTCCTGGCAGGTCAGCATGTTCCCTCTTTGGTTTTGTTAGGAGCCAATCCTCGGGAACTCACCCGAGAAAAGATCACAAAGTCTTCTCTCTCGGGCCTGAAAAAACTATGTACTAATACACTGAACAGATGTGGACCGCCTTCGGAATCCTCCTAGGATTCGCAGCCAACCTCGCGGTTGCAAACGTACCGAAAATTTACTGGCGTCTCCAACTCGGAAGTGCATTTATCCCGGCCGTTCCTCTCGTAGTAGGTGTATACTTCTGTCCGGAATCACCCAGAGTAAGCCATACCCTCGTATCCTCTAGCATCCCCGTCTAGAGACTAACCAGAGACCTTTAATAGTGGTACATGAAAAAGGGCCACTACCGCAAAGCATTTGCTTCCCTCCTCAAACTCCGCGCCAACCCTATCCAAGCAGCACGCGATCTCATCTATATCAACTCGCAACTCGAACTTGAAGCAGAGATCATAGGGAATAATACTTACACAAGGCGATTCATCGAATTATTCGCTATCCCACGTCTACGGCGCGCGACGCTGGCTGCTTTCACCGTGATGTTGGCGCAGCAGGTATGTATTTTCTCGCCCTGAACTCCCTCCATGATCTGGGATTTGGAATTAGATCCTTTGTTCTGTTCCCGAGACTGTGAAAAAGTACACATGCTAAAGTCTTGATTAGATGTGTGGCGTTAATGTCATTGCGTTCTATTCTTCGACTGTGTTTGTTAAGGCTGGTGCTAGTCATAATAGAGCATTGTGGGCGAGTTTCGTGAGTTCCCCCTACCATTTCCTGGGTCGCTTAACTCCTCGAAAATTTGGGTAATTTTTAGATGAGTGCTAACTGGGCATAGGGATTCGGTTTAATCAACTTTATTTTTGCCTGGCCTGCTATTTGGACTATCGATACATATGGACGTCGGAGTCTGCTACTGTTTACGTTTCCGAATATGGCCTGGTCGCTTCTGGCTGTTGGATTGTGTTCTCTTATTCCCAGCTCTAGCCCAGCTCATGTTGGATTGATGGCTTTCTTTATCTACGTTTTTGCCGCATTTTATAGTGTATGTTGTCCTCTCTTTTGTTCCATCATCACACATTTTCCCCTTGTGTCACTTTCTCCGTGATAGATAGACATTCTTGTACGGGGATCACTGACATCCCGCAGCCAGGAGAGGGACCCGTACCCTTCACCTACTCGGCAGAAGTCTTTCCCCTCTCCCATCGTGAAGTGGGTATGGGATGGGCCGTAGCGACGAATCTCTTCTGGGCTGCAGTTCTCGGCATCACATTACCCAGGATGCTCGACGCCTTCAGCATAGTCGTATGTCCTTCACAATTTCTCATTTCCCAACTCCCAACTTCCACTCTAACACACATCCAACTAATCCGCCATTCAGGGCGCATTCACATTCTACGCAGGTCTAAACGTAATAGCACTCTGCATGATATTCCTCTGGGTCCCAGAAACAAAACAGCGCACGCTCGAGGAATTGGATTATGTCTTCGCTGTCCCCACAAGAGTACACATGCATTACCAACTCACCACAGCATTGCCGTACGTCTCATCTTAGCCAATCATATCCCTCATCCCATCCCACTACTCTGCCCCGCGATTCTCGTTATTTCTTCAGTCTTAGTTTCGCAAGAACAGAACGCATACTAACACGCCCCAGATGGTGGATAAACCGCTACATCCTCCTCCGCAAAGGCCCAGGTCTAGAACCCCTTTACCACTTCGAAGGGCCATCTGGAGGACGCGCACAAATGGATCAACTATACGCCAATGATCGCGCGAGAGGGCAAAGGCGTGCGAATGCTACGAGTGCGCAGGTGCCTGCTATGACCGAGATGCAGGAACCGCCCGAACCGCCGCCGACTTATTCGAGTAGAGCGAGGATAAATTTCTAGGCTTTTTTGCTTTGCAAAGCCTTGCAGAGAGGAAAATACTTCGTTTTGGTTTTGGTTGGTGGTTGGTTTGTTTACCTTTGGGGTCATTTAGCGAGGAGTTTATGGATGGGATGGGATTGTGGGGAGACTGGGTTGGATATGATTTATGTGATTATGAGGTGTTTGGAGCTCTGTTCCCGAGGGCGGGGGATGAGATACCATTTATGTATATACGATATATATGAGTAGCGAATCATTGAAGAAGCAGTAAGTGAGTAAGTACATGTGTGAATGAATCTGGTTTCTGCAGGAAGAATTTCACATGACAGCGTTCCCTGTCTGTCCACCGCTCCCCATCCCTCCTCCTCCATCCCATCATCCAAATTCCGCATCACCACCCTCCACGAAAACGGAATTCCGTGTGACGATCCAATAACAAGCCGTAAATGCTGTACAACACCGGGACGTAGACCTAAAATAGACAATGATGGTTGAGCTTACATATGATCCCCCTCCCCTGTCACTCACTCTCTCCCACGAGGTGGAAGCTGACATGAGCAATGAGAAAGCGAGGACTGCTTTGCTTACTTCCAAGGCTGCACTCGTTGAGTTTATCCAGTCGACTAGGAGCTGAAGAGCGGAATTAGAGAATCGTGATAGAGTATATGAGGGTGGTGATTCCGCATATTTTCTCATTCCTTACTTACTTACTTTACTGGGCTTATTTCTCAATTCCCGTCAGCACCGACACTAAAAAAATAATTCGAGATACATAAGACCAGTGCAATACCTGAGCTCGAAGCTGAAGAAATTCAACCAACCTAATCCAACCCCCGGATCCAGCAACAGCACAAGTACAATTACCAACAATGGATCAAGCCGACTACTTCGTAAAGAAGCAGCAATTCGTCAAGACCGTCTACCGAGATGTCTACCCCTCCATCGACCCAACAGCCGCCTCAAACAGCCAAGCTGGGAAAGTAATTGTTATCACCGGAGCGAGTAGAGGATTGGGACGACTTGTACGTGCCTGGTAGCTTTCGCTTTGACCTTCCAATAAAGATATACTCTGTCTGCCTATCCTCAACCTGCTATACTAATTTGACTCTATCGATTCATATAGGCATTCGTCAAATCCTTCGCAAAAGCACGTCCCAAAGCCATCGTCCTAGTCGCGCGAACCCTCGCACCGCTAGAGGAAGTCCGCGATGAGATCTGTGCTATTGATGACACTATCGAGGTCCTGGTCGTGCTAACTGATTTGCTGAGTGCGGAGTCGGTGAAAGGGCTTTGGGGGAAAGTCGAGGAGAGGTTTGGACATGCGGACGTTTTGGTTAATAATGCCGGGAGTCTTCGGGGTGGGAGTGTGGCTGATACGGAGGTTGATGGATGGTGGGGTGACTTTGTGAGTTGTCTTCTTCGAGTTTCTCCTTGTTTTATGGGGGCTGTTATGGGACAGAGAGCGGTTTAGAAGAGCTGGCTTGGCTAATGGTGAATTGGTTGCAGCAAACGAACGTCCGAGGCGTGTTCCTCATCACTCAAGGATTCCTTCGTCTCCTTGGGAAAGAGAGGAAGGGTTCGATCGTGACCCTCACCACCGCCGCGGCGGTCATGGTCTTCCCTGGCATGTCTAGCTACTCGTTGAGTAAATTGGCTTCTATGCAACTCCAAGCCTTCATTGCTGCTGAGAACTCGAATGTCACTGCCGTCGCTTTGCATCCTGGTATTGTACTGACGGACATGACGCTCGATTATTTCTTGCCGTATGCTAAGGATACGCCGGAGTTGGTTGGAGGTGTTGGAGTCTGGTTGTCGACCGAGAAGGCGGAGTTCCTGAATGGGAGGTATATCGAGGCGAATGTATGTGCATGCCCTATTCCTCTTCTACCCATCTCATGAGCCTCTGTGCTCTAGAGTCTTGTCTTCGAGACGATGCTCAGTGCCATTTTGATGAGTTTTCGACATCTGATGTGAGGTCTACTAACTTGCTTGTAGTGGTCGGTGGATGATCTGACAGCTCGAAAGGAGGAAATTGTTACACTGGGGAAGCTTTCCGTCAGATTGGAGGGAGATTTTGGCCATGAACAGTTCGAGTAGAGATTTCTGAGATGAGATGAGCTGAGTATGATTGTAATCAAGAAGTCTTTAGCCTACAAGAATGAAGATCCGCCTGCCCCTTTTGAACTCGCTTAGTGAATGAAGGTGCCTTGAAGAGATTTCAAAACACCAAGCGGAATAAGACAATGGTCTCATCTCATTACGCAAGCCCCACACAGACATCCAGCGCCAGTATTGCGGCAATTAATGGGGTTCCCTGTGTTTCAAAACAAGCATCGTGAGAGTCCAGATGCCCAAGGAAGATACACGACCCGTTGTGGAGTAGAATACTCTGCAATGAGATCCCAAGGAGCTGAAAAGTACCCAAAAGCCCCACAGTCTTGTGAAGGTCGTTCAGAAGTGACATAAACTCTCTCTACCACAAGAGGAATCTGGAAGAGCGTCGTAAGTCTCCGCTGGAAGTCGGTTCTCGTATGATTCCCGTGTCCAGGATTGCCATCTCGTGAAACCAACAGCTCAGGAAGAAGGACCAGCATCATGACTGGTAACGAGCACAGCCTGGGTGTTGTTACTTGTCTTCTGTCTAATTAGTCGCTTTCTCTCTGTCTTTGAGGCTTTATCATCATCATCAAAACTTACAAATGATAGTTCTTGATTGACAAGCTGCCAACAAGACTGCTTACATTGTCAGAAGTCAGCCAGTGTCTCTGCTTCTCGTCATTCTAGTACGGGTAAGCTACACGGTAGGGGTATTCACATTGGCCTTCCAACCCAAATCAAAGGTTCCAGCTTACCAGGGGACAACGGAATATCGTGACTGTTGCCAATGAGAAGCTTTTCTCCCACCTCAGCCATAGTCATAGCCATCTATCCAAGATGCAGTCTTGACGTCTTGAGATGATGAATCTCACTGACTCAACTACCTACCAGACAAAGCCATTCCCATTTGCACCGTTTCGTGCCAATATTGTCTGTTTGGTGAGGATGTTTGGGGAAGCTCAACTCTTCGGCCTCACCCGGTCCAATAAAGATTGAAGGTTCTGATGCTCTGCATGATCCCGGCTCACAGACTTGTCGGATTTACCATGAGATGCAGGCCAAGACGACGGTTGCTTGCGTGGGCTGCAGGCGGGTTAGATGCTAACCTTTTCAAGGCCTGTTACAGCCCTACACGCATGCATGTCTTCGAGGTTTCCTCTCATGCTCGTCTTGAGATATAAATGTCCCACAACGCCAAGCAGCCCAAGGGGCCGTTTTCAGTTCAACTGTGTCCCACATACTCATGGCCTGATGTTCGGCCATCCAGTGGAAACATGATGCTCGTATTTAGTTCGCTATGGTTTGCCCTTTGTAGAGCTAACCCAAGACGGTCTACCATGGCTGCGGTTGGTACCTGGTCCTCTCCAACCCCGCGCTTCAAGGTCAGCGACTTAAGGTCTGATATATTCCGGGTCCGGCAACTGGTGCTCCAATGAGAGCTCATCAATCTGTCTACCAGAACGAGTTCTCCTAGATGCGTGCTTTTGGCCCCATATAGCCTCGATGCACTTTCTGCGTAACCTAATAGAAGGGTGATCATACAGCAGATTCCTAAGCAAAGTAATCAGCACCATGCCGTTTAACGATAGATGCCGACTTATCTCTGGATACTTGCCGTTATTTTGTCTAGAACTCTACTTGTGTAGTTGTATTGCCATAGTAGTCTCACCTCTTCGTCCCGTCCCATGGATCACTAGGGTTTGCCGAGAGACGCAAAGACTTCCCCTTGACAAGGGAAGGTGACATGACCTACACGGTATTGGCTTGGCAATTATCTTTGATGACTCTATTTCTTGAAATCATTCTATAATGGAAAGTCGACTGCGTTGCGATTCCGTGTTGTTCTTGCCACGGAAAGTCCGACATGAGGTGGAGGAGATTCCGCAAACTCCACCAAGGCGGACTCGGTTCGCTCTTCCGGCCACCGTACCGGATATGTACAGTCAGGCTGGCCACACCAGATCACCATTTCTTCCTCTTCTTCCTTCATCAACCTCTTCAAAGCGTTCCTCCGCTGCTCTATTCCGCTCACCGGTGCGGACGAATACTTCCCCCATCCAATGCCGCATTTCCCTCGATCATTCACCCATCAATCATCGCCTCAATGCTTTGATACTCGGCCATTGTTCTATGTGCCGTCATGGCCACCCACGCGTCTCCGTCCCGGACGTGATGGACGTGAGGTTCCTTCGCTCCGTTCAGCTGTCACTTTCCCCTAATTTGCTTGGATTACCTACACCCTTTGCATCATGTCAGCATTTGCATTTCTTGCAGGGCCCATCAGCCCCAAGCCACTACTCTGTTTCTGGCTGTTGGTCTCCCAGTACCGGCACGCCATTGTGTCTGTGGCGGCGATGTGGTTTCTCATACATATTATTGCCAGTGCCAAAAGCCTTAGGAGCTTTACTCATCTGTTCGTTCACATACGGCGCATTTCTTACCCCATCCTTGCTTGGCTCAGCCTTGTTTTTCCTCTTCTGATATGGATAATGCATCCTCCAAGCGTGCTTCTGGCAACTCGTGAGCGACCCATCTCTTCTTGTGTTGCTGTATTTCCTTCCTTCTGTTTGCTTGAAAAGGGCAATGGTGGATTTTCTAACAGTCATGGCTACTTTTAGTGAGAAGGAAGCTACACAGCCTGCTCCTCCCAAAGCCCCAGAGCTCGTCTTCATTGTTCAAAACAAGCCGGAAAAGTTTTCCAAGCAGACATCAACTCAAATCAGAAAGCATGTCATGAAAGATATTGGAAAGTCCAGAAGAAAAGAGAGGCGCAATCGGCAGATCAGCCTCGAGCTTCCCGAAACTATAGGAGAGACCGATAGCGGCTCCGAGTCCAAGTTGCCAATCAGACTTTCCACAGATCAACTAAGGACGTTCCAGAATTTTGAGTTTGAAGGGAATGGCCCTGCTTTGCTCGATCATAGTGAGGCCGGTCCTAGTACATCCTTCTACCCACAAGGCTCTGCTGTGTTCGCTCAGCCTTCTGGTCTTCAGCATGGGGTTCCCGAGTACCTGCAGCAGCCGTACCAGGGTACCTCGCACGACTTCCGAGATACCCGAGCTCTCGGTCAGTCTCCTCCAAGTATCGAAAGACTCGGATCGGGACGCGGAGACCCATTTGCACGGTATCCAGTGCCCATGAAAGGACAAATGCGAGAATTGCTGGACGAAGGTATGCCATACTTACAATTCCATTTTGGGAGACTGCTGAGCATCATTTCATAGCATTTGATGACCGTTATCATAACATAGGTCCGTGGAGAGATGCTTGTCTCCCCATCGGAATGCTAGGTCCGCCTGCATTTCATCAGATGCTGTCCAACGCTTTGTTAAATATCAGGTGTCGTCGTCCAACATGCACCCCATCCGATACTTATGAATCGATCAGGCATCATGCAATTGCTGTGAAGATGGTAAAAGATGGCATGTCGGATCCTGCGATTGCAACATCAGACGCATTTATTGGCGCTGTTGTGGGGTTGACTTGTTATCATGTAAGTTCTCCCCCGCTTAGATTGCTCACTGTTCCAGACCAAAGCTTAACTAAAGCATCAGTGCCACACTGGAAACCATGAAGCGTGGAAATTGCATATGAACGGCCTTGATCAGATTATCCAACTTCGAGGTGGTATTCATACCTTGGATTCGAGTAAGCTCGTCAGATCTCTTATGGGATGGTTAGTAACAGTTTTTATCCTTTCCATCTGTCTCCTACCTTCATGCTTACGCAGAGTAAACACCTGATTGGTTGAAGATGCCAGCGAAGTCATCCAAGTTCGGATGATGTTAACACAATTACAGGTCTGACATCACAGGGTCTTCTGTAGAAGATGTCCCACCCAGATACCCTCTCCCACCATTTATTCCCGAACTCGAGACCCTCCGACTCTGCCCAGCCATATCTCTACACCAAGACCAAATCCTCGCAGTATGGCTGTCCCGGTTCCCCAACCATATCGATCTGCTGAACCTGATGAGCCACTTACAAAGATTCAATTACCACATCCAATATGAAGCGCAGCACCCAGAACGCAAAATATTCAACGATGGGGATTTCGCAACCGCTTATCTCTTCCCCTTGATCCACCGATTTCTCAGCATGTCTGGAAACGCCATCGTTGCAGACGAGCAGGACATGCATATTCTCCAAGCCGTGCGCATAGCCTGCTTACTCTACACTGCGGAAATCAGGCGTCTCTTTGGTATCAACGGCGTAGCGGCGAAACTACATACCCAGAAGCTAAAGTTCTATCTAGAGCGCAGCACTAATGACTGGGGAGAGCTAGCTATGCTAAGACTCTGGTGTCTAGCCATGGGAGGTATGGAAAGCGAAGGTGCAGATCGAGCCTGGTTCGCTACTGAAGTTGCGCGAGAAGGCGCAACGTTGGGATATCCCATGTGGCATGATCTGGAGACGCAGATGGAAGAGATGATTTGGTTTACCGATGCTCACAGACCGAAATTCTGGTCTCTGTATCATGGATTCGACGACTCGTTTCCGGGTCCGGCGGTCCTGGGGGTGGGTGAACACCAGAGTGAATACCCTGAACCTCCAGGTCCTGGTCAAGCAAATTTTGGTGGAAACCCGTATCCTGACGTAGGATGGTGATGCTCAGAATGTAAATTAGAAAGAATGTCATTGTGGGAGTTTTGGTTGTAACATTAGTTGGTTCATTGTAGAAAAAATTCGGTTTTGTCTCGTCTAACGAAAGTAAACAACTCGGATGGGAAAGGGGGTCCGCTAAGAGGTAAGCGAACATTAAAGAATTACCTAAGTATCTAACTTCGAAACTTGCGACATGGGTAAATATTGTGATGAGTCAACAGGAGATTCGGAGCTAGTGACAAGATCTCATATTCTATTTACTGAATCCACAGAGTATAATTTAATCAAAGCATTGTAATTCCAATCTTCAAATCCACCGCCCGTCCAAAAGAAGCAACAGTCTATGTCTGCTCAGGGATATCAAGCTTTACTCTCCTTTCCTATTTTTTTTTGGCCCGGTCACCCACAATTCCCTGACGCCATGAATGCCCAATTTCCATCCGCCCACCTGCCCACTTTCAATTTTGTATCATACAGTACATCAACACACCTCACACGTCGCCAAATCCCAACTCTCTTTGAGCTTAAACCTTTGCTGGTATTTTTCTTCGGAGCTTGATGGTTTGTTCGTACAGAACATCTTTGAATGCGAACAGGAATGCAGCAGTAAGAACACTTTGTGAGACCTTGGGTCCGATACCTGAAACTGATTAGTGATAACTCCGTGTCTCTCGCCTGCAGAACATACCCTTGTAAAGCCCAGAGTAACCCTCATCTCTAATGATTCTCCGAAGAACCTGCATCATGCTCTCCTTCCCACCATCACGGCCCGCAACATGCATGCGGCTCTTGACCGTAATATACGGATACGTGATGCTCGTAGCAAACAACTTGCCCAACGCACCCAGCAAGAACGCAATCGTCGGCGTGATCCTCCTCTTCTTCTCAATGGTATTCCTCAACTGCTCGAATATAGTGTATTGTAGGATAGGGTTGATGACCAGCACCAAAGCCGGCGCAACACCCGCGAAGAGAGCCAGAGGGCCCTCCTCCTTCAACAACGCCAACAGCGTACCAATGGTGGTAGGCTGTTTTGGCGCCACGGATCCAGGCAGCAGACCCTCATCCGTCTCCTTATTCTGTTTGCGAGTCGTCATGCGAGTGTTGACCACCCAGATGGGGTTCGTGAGCATGACTGTCGCGGAGCCAGCGATGGCCCCCGCGATCATCGACTCGATCGTCGTGAGCCTCTTGGATGCTCGGCCAGCCTTCACCGCGGCCTTCTCGAATCCCGAGCGAGTCCATTCGTACCAGTAGTAGTAAACAAAATTTGTGACGCTGATTCCGAACAGGGCCGAGTCTAGTCCGGCGTAGAGACCTGTGATGCCCTCCCTTTGCACGATGCGCTTGACGGCGTTGAGGAAGTCGGAGTCGGCGCGCTTGGATTCGACTTGTGCGCGGGTGGAGAGGGTGATGAGAGGGTATCTGCCAGTATTAGACAGAGGTTGTAGAGATGGGAGGGGACTAAATACGTGAGGGCCATGGAGAGGATTCCTCCTCCTGCCCCGCTCAAGGCGTGGGCAACGTTGTCGGACTGTTGAGCTGCTGTTGATGAGGACATGATGGTAGTCTATCGATAAGGGAGAGTGTCTGTAAGTTGAAGAAATCGTTCAGTAGGAAGAGGACAAGAATGTTTGAGGAAGAAGGAAAGGAAAGTTGATCTGGTGTTTTGGCATATGCATATCAATCCCATCTCCGAGCTACCGACAGTCAATATGCCGAGGTCGAGGTCTGCAGGGGGTCGGGCATTATCGCGATTGTGGGGTTGGGGAAGTCACATGTGGAGAGGCACGTGAGTGGATGTGGGGTGGGCTACCTAAAGTATTATTAGCAACGACACACGGGATGATTAAGCTGGCGCTGGCGCTGAAACCCTTCTCATTCTGGTGATTTAACTCTCATCACAATGCTCATCAATTAACAGACATTCCCCCCTTTTCCATCTCGGTTCCATCTCGCGTCGCAAGCGAAAGATTCCGTCCCTCCTCAGGGCGTTTTTATTGTTTTCGTTGCTGTCATGAGTATCTCATCACTTTGATTTCAAACATACCCGGAAAGCACGGTTATCGGTGTCACTAGCCCAAAAGTCGTTCGGGCAGTCAGTCAACTTGATTATGAAAGAGTGTATGTATTTGTTTACCTTGAATATATTCCATCTCATCTTCTTGCTTTGAGTTTAAGGCATGCTGTATCTATCGATAGGAGCTCATCATACCTACAGGGGGTGTCGCAAATGGAGGTTTCCTCCCAGGCATGAGCGTTATTCCTGAGAGCGAGAAGCGGCGCCTTGAACAGCAATATGCTCCAACTCAGCCTCTCGATCCTCGACGTCAGTCACAAGAGCACCCACAGGGCAATGGCCAAACTCAACAGCTTCCGACGAGAATAGCTCCTCTTCCAGCCGCCTCCGATTCTCACCAAGAGGTCCGAAATCTGCCTTCACGAGATGTCTCGGATGAGAATTTCGACAATGCATACCTTGATTTTATTATGTACTGTAACCCTAGCATTCCGTCAGACACGGATGCGACTGAGCTGAAGAGGATCTTCCGAGCGCCGCCGAAGAGTGATGGGAAGAACTTCAACACATTTATGCTGTTTGAGTTGATCCGAAAGTTGGAGCTGAAAGAGATCAAGACCTGGGCCCAGCTAGCTCTAGATTTGGGGGTTGAGCCACCAGCTTTGGACAAGGGCCAGAGCGCTCAAAAGGTTCAACAGTATGCTGTTAGACTCAAGGTCAGTTCTTTCACCACTGCACTCCCAGCGTAGAAGTACTCAGCACCTCTACTGACAGAGGTCAGCGGTGGATGCATGCCATGCACGTAGATGCCTTCTTCGAGTATCTTCTCCATAAAGGCCATGTATATTGGACACATGTCCCATCACCAAATGGTCCTTTATCCGAGGCTGGACGAGATGGAGTAGCCGCGGAGGAAGACTTGGCTCTCCGAGCATTATTACCAGAGACCAGACCCAAAAGAGGACGACGAAAGGCTGAAGATAAAGAGGAAAGCGATACTGGAAAATCACCATCTCAGCGTCCTCGCCTTGACTCGCCATCCTTGTCCGAAGATTTTATGATGACTAGATCCTCGTTGATAGCGGACAATACTACACCTGCAACGGCGCATCCAGATTACCAGCAATCCTTTAATGACAGGATGGCACCATGGTCAGCCACTCCTTCTATGCCAGGCACGTTTCGATGGCCTCCGCCAGACAGTGCAACCCCCTTGACGGCTTATCCACAATCGGCCATTACACCAACGAATAGACAACTATGGAATGATGCAAATGAGCCTCAATCAGCTATTACACCCAAGAGCAAAGCAAGACGGCGTCATGGGCCAGCCGTTTCATCGGCATGGCCAAGTAACGGCAGTTCATCTTCTGGGAAGCTTAGAGGTCGACCTCCTAGCAACCGTTCAGTCCAAGATGGACCATTCTCAACATTTCCTGCCAACCCAGGAGCAAGAGATGTGCCGACCATCAACCTGAGAGATAACACTCCCACAGCGACCCCCGTCGTGGCAGATGCCGAAACTCCGCATTTCTTCCCCCCAACAGCAGCCTTGCGAGCAAATAGCCAAAGCCAACCCGCTCAAACCGGCAGACCGAGTGGATTACAACTACAAGTACCTCAACGACAAGGCGGCACTGTCCGTCTTGCCACCCCACCACCAATACCAACCCCCGTTTTACTGGTGAATGGCCAAGACGAAACAGATATGCATCACCTCCCACCTAACCAACACCAAGTCGCACCACTCATGGAATATTTCAGCAACCCCGTCGACCATGACCCCACCCTGCAGAACTTCGTCAATATCACATTCCGCCAGAACGGAGACATGGACCGTACGAATGTGGATGCATTAGAAAGCCATTTCATCTGCGAGATCCTAGGCGCGGATTGGTACGATGCATCGGGAGCCAGCATTGAACGATGTAGTATCGACGAAGCAGACAAGATCTGCAAACAAGTCGTTAGCAACTTACAGGCCGAGTCCAGCAGCACGGAAGCCTTCCTGATCAACCTATCCGCGTTGGCAGGTGGTCCATTGATGACCAGGTTACGCATGACGAGGCTAGAACAGGGCTCTATAGCCCATTACGAGTGTCATTGGAAGATGCGTTTTGGCTCTATCGAAGGCGATTTTACGATCAGAGCCACGGTGCAGCGAGCAGATGAAGCTGGCAATGTTGTGATGGAAAATACAGGTGCAGGCCTCGGTAAACTGGGCGAGGCCGAAGGGGATTGGAAGAAGAGATATCTGGATCTGCAGCAGCAGATTCGGGAGAGAGATGATAAGGTGGGGAATTTGAAGAGGAACATTATGAATGCGCTGGTGCAATCTCAACGTTTTACGAGGATTTCATGATATCTAGAGCCAGGAGGTTTGAAAATAAAATACCTCATACTCAAACACTCACGTCGCCCAAGGCATTGCACAATCAAAGCATCGTCTCTTGTTCTCCTTGGAATCAACAGGTCCCAATTATCCTTTAACATTCTCCCACACATACGCCAAAGCCTTCCCCCTTCCCGATTTTTGTCCCCTAATTCCATCCCTGAATTTCCGAAAATGAAAGAGATATCGTACTAATACACCAGCCTGCCCTAAAATCCATACAAAATTTCTCAATTTCGAATCCCTCCCCTCCCTTCGTTCCGTCGCATCCAACTTCACCGCAAACCCTACTGGCTCAAAACTCTTGTCCTTCATCCGTTTTCAGAACCATCCCGTTTTGTAGAGCCGTGCTGTATCTGATGAAATTAGACACGATGTGATAGTTGAATACGACATCAAAGAGTGGGACCTCAAATTTCTCATCTCTTTACTGCTTGAGTTTTAAATTTTGACTTTTAGCTTTTTCTGGAACGGAGTTTGTTTTGTTTGTTGACTTTTGGCACCAAGTGCTAAGCGACATGACGACTTGTATTCCGATTTCTTGGCGCAGTGAGCTTCTTGCCTTCAGTTGTTGATCTTTTACCTCTACGAGTTGGTTAATGGAGAGTTCAACTGAGAAGGAAGTAAATATATTAAGAGCGTTTGATGCCTTTGCAGGATTTTAATTCTCGAGGACAGTTAGTCGGTAAGCAAGGCGTGGGCGGGAAGGTAAATATCAACAACGAGACCTCGACTTCCCTGAAACGAGCGACAACACCACAAATACCCCAATCGTAGATAGACAGTAATCCATGAAAACAAATAGATATATATGCATTCATTCACAGTATCCGATCCAGCACAAAATCTTTCTTTCTATACACCGAATGAGACCAGATCAAATCAATCGATCATTGCCCCAATTCTCATCCAAATGCAGCCCATCTAATAACGCCTTATACTCTCATGCCTTCCACAGCCTAATAGCCATGTTATGTATGCCATCTACCCGTATCTTCGCGCATACCTGACATTCACCCGTCCTTCCTTCCATCCTTCCATCCTTTCATCCTTCCAAACAAAAGAGAAGCATAAAGCCGACTAAGCCGAGCCCTATTCAGGGGCAGAAAAATGCGATGGTAGTTTTACATGTATGTAGTCAGTCCCAGGACCCCTTTCCCCCGTTTAGACGGTGATGTAGGCCAGAGACTGTCTTGAACGATGAAGAGATGCTTGCTCTATCTTCTATCTCCTTCAACTTTCAAACGGTAGGTATCTTGTAATCCAGGGAACGCTTTCGCGAATGCAGGACCAAGACTCCAGTTATCCAAAAGTCTCAGATGTCTCTCGAATACAGGGTTGATGACGAGATCCTCGCCTTCCACACTAGACAGCAGCGTATCGGTCGGCTCATACGGCCAGTTGAGACTCAGGGTCGTGGTGAAAGGGATGAAGAAATTATCAAACAGGTAATCCCTCGGGTTATAGTCCCGAACGAGGCGGTCTCGCATCTTTGGGAATGGGAGATGGTCGATCCATGCTGGGTGTGGGGTGAAGAGCTGCGACGGTCGAGGAGTCACCCATTCTGGGAGACGGTCGTAGTTCTCCTGCGTGGGTGAGATCTGCCAGCGCATGATGAGGAACATTACGTAGAGTACAGCGACCTTCTCGGGCAGTGTGGAGAGGTCTGGGAAGGTGCCTAGGATGTCGGTGAAGACTTTGGAGAGGGGGTGAGACGCTGCTGCTTTTGATGGGTTGAGCAGTGAAGAGACGCTGGGATACGCAGGTCCTACTAATTTGGGAGTAGCTACTCCTTCAGCTGCTTGCTGCTGCCTCTCTTGGAGAAAATCTAGGAGAATGTTGTCTAAAGGGCAGGTTGGAGGTCCATTCCGAATGGGTGCCGTATGGCCGGTCATTTCCTGCCCAGTTACCGGAGGATAGCCGGAATGGCTGCCCATCGAGTTACTCCTGTGATGTACCGGGCTACTGGCATCCTGTCCGCGAGATATCTGTTGAAAGGCGGATTCATGGGTTCCGTTTGTGCCATTTGGGATCTTGTTGATCCTCTGTGTGCCGTCGAGAAGAAAATCCAAACCTAACCTCTCTGGACCCATGTCTAGATTGTGTGCCATGTCGTGTTTCTGCTTCGACAGCTGAGCCTGTGCATTCAACATCTGGGAATAGTTTCCTAGGCCATGGCCCATCGGCGCATTTGGGGCTGGCCATGCTGGTCCTCCACCTGCGCCAACCACGGGAGAAGCTGCACTATTCGGGGTCGTCGAGTTGAAATTCGAAGAGGAGCCTGGCCGGTTTGGGACATAATGTTGAGCGGGGGAATTATACATTGGGGGTCCATCCTGGGCTTAAAGATGTGTCAGTCAGCACAGTCTACCTGCATGGGCATCCAGTTACTAACCATGCTGTCCGACCATAGGTTGTATCAACAACAACACAGAATTCAGCCTCTTCTTGATCTCCACATTCTCCGCCTCGACCTGCTCCTTTTGCCTTATAACATGTTGTAGCTCCTGGTATGGTTGCTGAGAGGTCAACTCGCGGATCTTCAGCTCCAGATTTTCAATCTGGTTCTTCGTCCTCTCGCGGATGGCGCGCTGAGCTTCACGATCATTTGCTCTCTTCTTCGCAAGCTGGTCTGGAGTGAGGTTCGCAACGCCCCTCGAGCTGGAGCCCGTCGTCCTCCGCTTCTTGTTGCTGTCGGAAGAAGGGTCTGCAGGTGAGGGTGCGTCCTCAGAGAAGTCCCGCTTTTGCTGCTGTGGTTGCTGCGGCGTAACTCCCTCGCCCGCTGGCATTGCTGCGAGCTCCCGTTCGGCGTGGGCCTGATCTGTCTGATTTATTGCATGGGTATGAGGCACTGCGTGGAATCTTGGGGTTTCGGTCCGCCGACGTCGTTCAATCCTCGATCAATTGTGTTTGCGGCGGCGCACCGAGGTAGTCATGTATTTGAATGTTGCAGCGATAAGTCGAGTCATGCGCGGTTGACGATGAGCTGAGCTGGCCACGGGAAAAGATGAGCTGGAAACAAAATTGGGGGCTGAAAGGCAAAGGTGTGGAGTTGATCTGCTTGGCCTCGAAATTTTATCGCCAAGCTGGCGAGTCATGTGTGGGGCTGGAGATGGGTGGGATAGCAGCCAATCACTTGTTGTGCATGAGTCAGGAGTTGCATGATCTCCCCAGATTATAGGAAAGATCATCAAAGAATCAGGTATTTATAATTATGTGAATGTGTCATGGGATCACTTATAGTAAGATTTGGTACCTGGTCAGGTGGCGTAAAGTACTTTCACGTAGGTTATAGAACCGTAGAGTTGAGGGGTCAAATTCGTCCCACTGAGGCAAAAACTGGCCTCGCCCCACGCCTCCCATGCAACTTCGGATCAGAGCCCCCTTTGAAAGTCTCAAAAATAGTATAGGATGATAACTCGAAAGAAGCAGGCGTATGAGTGAGGAAGCGGAATTATCTAAGAAGAATGGTTCAGGTATTCATTTCGTCCAGCACGAATTTAGACCCTGTCGAATGAATCAGTATTTATCGTCCGCGGAGTAACATAAACCGATATCAAAAGAAATGAGTACAAAGTATCAAGGCAGAGAGAAACGGCAACAGCATATGCCTCATGATATTCTATTATCACATCCCTCATCATCTCCACTTCTCCATTTTATAATACATCAAAGGTATCTAACTTTTAGACCATCCACCCAATCTCGTCAACTTGCCCAAAACTAGCCAAGATGCCATCAATGTGACCAGCTAGGTATCTTGTGTCTGTCAATCATGGCCCAATATTTCCATCATGCACCAAGCACCAGAATACACTCCAGATCGCCGCTTTACTCTGATTGTGCCCTAGCTAAAGCCTCGTGGATGTTAGCCGGGAACCTATATCTCAGCTGACTGGTGTATGTAGTCAAGTCCATGTTGGTCTGCTTGAGCTCTAAAATCATGGCATGTCTGGTACCCTCGTTTCCGCCGAATTGACTGTTCTGTAGAACGAGTCGCTGGTTCTTGCAGCACATGATGGACCACATCAGAAGGTTAGGAACGTTGTGGGCGACAGGTTGCGGTAGGGAGGAGAATTTGGTGGCACAGCTTCGAATGGTTGACGAATCTCCACGAGCGGCGAGCGGAAGGATATCAAGACTCTTCATAAGCTACAAAGATATTAGTAACATGATCCCAGTAGCTAGGCATAGAATAACTTACGTCAAGTGCATCAGGCCATCTGCCGTTCTCGACCATGTTCTTGGCTTGGTACATTGTCTGTAGCGCAACGCAGGCTTCTTGATTCTGGATCTTAATCTTGGATCGATACATCTGGCCAGTATAGATCCGCGACATCTTCTCAGACAGAATGAACGGGTCGTCAATCGATGTAAGACTTGATTCAGTGCCCTGGATGCTCTGTTGGTCGGTAACGGAGCGAGCCTTCAATGGCTGCAACTTTGTTGGCTCTTGACCAAGAGGTGTAGCAATTGCCTCGCTAAGGGCTCGGTTGATGGTGGTAATCACACTGTCGTATTCTGTTGCAAGGTGATACAACAGTACCGCATCGGTCGTCCGTCCATTGTCATCTGCAACGCTTGCGGCTTGCAGAGTTATGGTTCTCATGAATTCACCTGCATCCTGCAAGCCAATCAACCGAACGCGGTCCTCGATGAGACCATTGATACGCCGTCCATCGCTGCGCATATCACCCAGAAGCAGTGCAAACTCTCTGCTCTCTAGTGCAAGCTCCCGTAAGCTTTCGTGACAGGTCATGGTGTAATTGGCACCTGCCTGTCCCCGAAGATCCTTGTTGAGGCAAATCAAGACGAGGTAGTCCACAGCGGCAGAGACATTTGCAGCTCTGAAATCCCGGGTGTAGAGACCAACCATTCGGGCAAAACTGATCTGAGGTAGATTTGTGGTTGTTCGACTGAGGAGATCATGATTTCCGTTTGTTGGATCCGACACTCTCAGGAGACCGTAAAAGTCCAACGCAATGGCAAGATGGGCACCGTCCACGTAAGAATACTTGTAGAGATAACTCACAGCTTCCTCGAACATGCCCAGCGAGACCTGAAGAAAAACGAAAGCGCCGAAAGAGCTGCCAATGTTGGCACCGCCAGCAGCTGCAGGGGAAAAGTATCGATTGCCAATCTCTCGGATGGTCTGCTGGGCTTGAGTGAGGTCGTAGACTTCGCTTGCCATCGAGTCAACTTTATTCGTCTCTCGCGCCAGGACAAGTTGGTTCCAGGCAAAGTCTTCGATGTCCTGGTTGACACCATCTAAAGTTCGGCTTCTGAGATCACAGCGGCCAATGAGCTTGTAACAAGCCATTCTGTACGGATCGATGGAGTTCTCTGGTGCAATTCGAAGACGTTGGTTGTATTCCGCGTTGATACGGACTTGGAGGTCGTCGCTGAGCTTCCTATTTGGATCCTCAGCGTAAGCATGGAGATAGGTACTGAAGTTGCGATCGATGGCTCGGAACACCACTGAATTTTTGGCGACGTATGTATCTGCTTCTGTAACATGGCCAGTTCTCAAAAGGTAGTAAATAAGAGCCCAGACATAGTCATCTCCAAGCATTTGCAAGTCGTCGTTGTCTTGACCGAGGCTCTTCTTGACAGCCAATACGCGGACATAAGCCTTAACCTTGTTGATGACGTTGGGAACTCCTCCAAGGTTGGCATCTCGAGGGTTTTTCGTAATCATGTCTTCCATCTTCTCAAAAGTCAGCTTCTCCAAGCATCTCGCGCCTCCACGAAGAACTTGTTTCCGAAGTTCCTGCGAGGCTGAGCTGGATTGAGAGTCGCTATTATAGGCATCTGCAAACTGTCGTTCCCTGGCCGTCCTATTCTCGGAAAACGACTTTGCTTCAGGATCCTCGCCAACTATTGACATCAAAGCTCGGTATGCTTTGACCAGGTCAGGGCCATGCTGATCACCCGCGGCCTTGACAACATCCGAGAACTGTTTGGAAATCGCGAATGGTTCTCTCTCCAGTCTTGCGCGATTCAGAAGTTGTACCTTTTCGGCATACTTGTTTTGCTTTTCCCGCTGGAATCGATCATGAGGAGCTGCCGCATTGATACCAGTGGCTTCCAACTGCTTCTCGACATCCGCAAAGAGGGGCTGGTGACCGGTACCAATTGGACCGGCGGCTCCAATGATAGACTTCTGCATGCTCGACTTCCCAAAACCGCTCTCGCCAAACCCGCCAAGTCCACTGCCTGATCCACCTCCAATACCACCAGCTCGTGATCCCGCAAGAGCAGCCGCCTTTGTTCTTCTCGATCTTCCAAATCCACCTTGTGAATCGTTCGCAGTTGCAGCAAAGCTACCAGTCCCACCAGATAAAGAAGACTCCTTTGGCCGAATGCCGAAATGTTGGTATATCCGCTTTCGCTGGGCATCCCATTCCATCGTGACATTATCTTCCAAGAAAGCGTCGAAATCGCGAACCGATCGAGAGAGTCCATCCGAGATCATGCTCAGTGTGGTCTGCGTCTGTAAATTGGCAAGGTATGATTCCACATCCGTATCCTGCACTTCGGGCGCCTGAGGTCGGTCTGTTCTCGCGGGTGCTGGGTTGAAAGCATTCAGATCTCTGATTCCAGCTCCTGGATCCACACCTGAAGCTGCAAGTAGATAGTGAGCTCTGCCATCTGCGCGATCGTTCTTACTTGGCCCAAGTCGCTGTATACGCTGGCGTAGATCTCCAAGACCGAGTTGAAGCTGGGGAAGGTCCTCAGAGATGGCTTCGGCATGCGCTCTCTTTCGGCTGCGTTCCAGGATGGCATCGAAGTAGGCGTTGTTTTGGCCACCAGCCTGAGATTGTTGGAGAGGACCTGTACTGGAAGCACCAAGTCCAGCGGATTGCTGAGGCTGGGAGGTCGATCCAGCGCCCATGCCACCGAACATGTTTGTCGCATTCGTCTGCTGTGTGCTTGTTCCGAGTCCACCAAAGACGCTTCCTCCAGCAGGTTGTGATGTAGTTGCTCCCAAGCCCCCAAACAAGCCTCCTCCAGTCGTGCTAGGTTGCTGAGGTTGAGTACTACCACCTAATCCCAAGCCGCCCAAACCTCCTCCTAAGCTCTGTCCAAATAATCCCCCACCAGTTGTACCTGTGGTTGCAGGTTGTGATGTCGCGGCCGACGTGCCTAGTGAACCAAACAATCCTCCTCCAGTGGCTGCAGGAGCTGCAGGCTTCTGGCCAAAGAGGCTGCCATAATCGTTTTTGTTCGTATTATTGAGGTTACCGAAGAGAGAAGACATTGCGATATGAGATATGGAGGATGGAGCAATGGAACGCGCGATTTGGCGCTCAAGTGAGCGTGGTTGTGTGAAGAATGAGCACGACGCGGTTTTTTTTGGACGAGGCTGTTGATGTTGACAGGATCCAATGGGCGGGCCCTCGACTGGAGGAGCTCTTGCAGCCTGAGGTGTCAAAACATGGAGGTGGGTGCAAGTGGCCTTGGCGCGCTAAATAGACGTATTTCTGTTTCTGCTGTTGTGAAAAATTGGTTTGATAGGAAATTTTATGAAATTAAGAATAGATTACCCGAGACACCAAATTGAGTGGGGGAAAAATCGTTGCTATTGTAGTGACATTGACAATGACAATCAGTGCTGGAGCTGTTTGGAGAGGATGGGATGGATGATGGGTGGTTAGCGAGAAAGGAACCACGCTAGTAGGCTACTGGGAGAAGGTGAAGAGACCCGGATGGGCAGTTTGCATTTAAATCTCCGGAGCATTGCGGTTTATATATTTTGTACCTCTTTACTTGAGTTATTCATGGCATGATAAGTATTAGGTTATTAAGACACCTCATTTCAAATACTGAAATAATACGCCTTGTTGACAAATTTTAGCATCTCTCATAAACTCCTATCGGCACTATATACTCCTTTCGCTCCCATCAATAATCATAAATCATCACCCATAGCTCCCATATTTCCTACAAGAACCATCTGAATTCCGGCACCGAAGGTCCATCTCTCAACAACTCAGTTGGCACATCCTTGATATCCAACTTCCTGCCCAACTTGCTATCCCTCCTCTTATTATCATAGACCATGTACAAACTCAATAAACCAGCCAGTAGAGCACCGGTTGCGCCAAAAGCGGCAGTAGTCGCCAATGCAGGAATGTACTTCGGTGCCGAATCTGGTGTGAAGATGTTGCTTGAAACCAAACCCATGACATTTGCCATAGGTACACCCACGGATGTGAGGACCACACGACGACCTTCATGAGGAGTGTTGTTGTTGTACCATGTGGATAGCAGAACCGATGGAGCGGATGTTCCCCAACACATCATAAAGGTAGCAAAGTAGGCGATGTTGGTGTGATGAAGGACATCGATGGTCGCGTAGATGATCATTCCGCAGAAAGTGAAGATGAATCCAAGAGTGATGAAGGGACCTCTTCGTCGGGTAAAATCGGAAGTGAAAGCAAGAATGAGCAGCATGACTGCACCACTGACATTCGGGGCAACAGTGTAGAGATTCGTCTTCACCTTGCTGTATCCCAAACGAGCTACGATCTGTGGCAGGAACAAAGATACTGATTGGAGGGGAACGCCAAGGCAGACTTCAATCGCCAAGAATGCGTAGGTAGTAGGCTGGCGGAAAATCTTTAGGGAGTCCTTGAGGTTGAATTTTTCATTGACGGTTGAGGACGAGTCGACTTGGATACGATGATAGGCCAGTTTTCTCTCTTCTTCGTTGAGGAACTTTGCGCCTGCGGCATTCGGTGGGAGATACCAATAGGCGAAGAAGGCAAAGAGGGTAGTTAGGGTCCCCTCAATGAGGAAGAGGTACCGCCAGCCTTCTAGGGTTGTGTTTTTAATGTGGAAAACGCCGAAGGCTAACAGCCCAGAGAAAGCATTTGCAACTACAGGTAACGGGCGGGTTAGCAATTGCAAAATCAAGGATGTCTCGATGAAGATAGGACATGTCTCCAAAGAATATTGAGCCATTTCAAAAGGGGAGTTCTGGGAGCCCCCAATACTCACTGTTAGATGCAGCGTAAAAGATTGCAAGGCGACGGGCCAACTCTCCACGTCGATAGAAAGTTGTGAGATAATAGATGACAAGTGGGAAGAACGCCGATTCAGACATTCCTACTATCCATTAGCACTTTATAAGACATACAGTCGAAGAGGGTTTACCTAAAAACCATCGCAGAGTCATCATCCCAGCAAAATTCTTCACAGCAACTCCAAGGATTGTAAGGCTACCAAAGCATGCCATCAAGATGGGCAGGACAACCGCAGGGCCAAACTTCTTTCCCAACATAGCCTGCATAACAATAAGTACTAAGCGAGACATTTGAATCGATGGACTTACAATAGGAGGAGCGAAGATGACATAAGGAACGTAGAACACGCTCAAAATGATGTTGTATTGGTTCGACTTGAAGTGCAGATCCTTCTCCATACCATCTGTCTTTGCATTTCCAAGATTTCCCTTGTCCAAAGCATTGAACAGGTACATGACAGCCAAGACTGGAAGAAGTCTGTAGTCGAACTTCCGACACAAAGCCCGTTCGGCGTGGTGGTCAATGACAGCGGCGGTCTCGGTGTTTGTAGCTACCTCAGACAATGGCTCCACGGGCTCATTGACGTCGTAGGCAGTCTTGACATCTTTCCCATCAAGGGAGCTGGAGTCTGCATTTCGGACAGCCATATTGAAACCAGATCTGAAGTTCCTTGGCGTATAGCTCGTATGGACCTTGGGGGCTGATAAAGGTGGGATGAAAAGGCTGTGACACTGCAAGATAACGAGGCCACCAGACCCTTATGTGTACACAGTCTCGCCCGTGTGGTACAGATACAGATGTGAGGATGTGAGGAGAAAAAGCGAAAGTACGCATGTGGCTTCAAAACATGAAAAGAGAAACAGAGAAAATATGCAGGATGTTGACTTATCAATGGCCCTTTGCTCTCAAGCTCTTATCGCAGAATTTTTCTGACAGCATTAAGTGAATGTTGATGTTGCATGCCATGCACTTCCTCCATCTCAAGCTTATCTTCGATCTTCTTAGCGGACGATCAACACTGTTGTCGTTGGCCGACCACCAATGAGATCTCGAGGTCGTCAAAGTGCAACCCAACGGCTCTTCCGACAAACGAACCATATACTGCGATCTAACTTTTTTCTCCCCCTGTTCTGTCTTGCAGTTTTGCATGCACCAACCCCGGGAGATAAGGTAGGTAGGGGGGCTGCCGCGGGCGCTGGCCGTATACGAACTATGGAGGTAAAGATGCTGGTCACAAACATGTTTGTGGGGTTGCGAGTTCGGATGTTGAAAGATAGGGATATCTATGGGGAGAAAATTCTCCCGATGACTGTTAGGAGTGAGAAACTGGAACGGAGAAGTTCTCCTTCTGTGAACCGAGATAGACCCGATAGAGTTTATGAAGACCCTCTTCTATCGACATCGGGATTTGCTCAGAGAATAAGTCGGTAATTATGAAATTGTGGATTCTGTGGAGGAAAGAAACGGGTTGTGGTTTTTGACGGGGAAAGAAAGGGGGGAGGAAGTGGGTGTTCTGAAATACTTGGTGTTTGAGCGAACATCTCAGTCTTAACAAGCCAGGTAGGCTCTAGGTAAGGCTGAGAGTAATCATTGATGGCTGACTAGGACTACTAGTGGCACATCCAGCAATGAGGCTGGCTCCCATGCTGCGGTATCATTCCTTTGCGAAACACTTTAGTAGACTTTACATAGGGAACTGCAAGGTCACTCACTACTTACCTAGGTAGTGGGATTGGAAGGTGTCCAAATCCTTATTCATCACGTGAAGATAACACCACGCGATCCACGTGACCAGCACATGACTTCTCACCTACCTATATTGGGCATGAAATCGGAACGCCACCTCAAGCTCATGTCTTTGAAATGACGTCCAACCACGCGGTGACTGTCACACCCCGCGGCCGCGGGGGACAAGATGACGCTCATGCACTGAAGCGAGGGCACAAATCATAGGGCACAGCAGGGTCAGAGAGCGATGGGTTGCAATGGGTTGCATTGCTCCCGCACTCCCAAAGGCTTAAAGGCTGCACCTGTGGCCCTTTGAAGTCGTACGTTTAATGCATCGAAGGCTGAAGCCAATGAATGGTTGACTGGATTCTGGTTGCCAGATTCGCGGTTGAAACTTGACAGGCGTGGACGGATAGTGGTGGACGGCAAGGCGGGTTGGTTTGGTCTTTCGGTAGAGTGGTCTAGACCCGCTGTACGTTCACGGAGATATGATGTCGGGCGTGAACAGCACCAGCACCTTATCCTCCCAGCAGACCGGCCGAACCCGTGCTGTGACTTTGAGAGCAATGCTAGAATCCTCGCCATTTCTGCGTCACATAGCTACACAGCTGTCAGATCCGACATCCGCGTGTTGAAGTACCATCAAGACGCAACGAGAGAATCAACGTGAGTGGCGTCTGGAGGTCAGTACTGTAAGAAACAGGTGAAGTGAACCGAAACCTAGAAATGACGTCGTTTCGTGGGTGGGGGGCTGAGTATACTTTCGTACGGACGGAGTGGGATATGTAATCACGAAAGCTTCCCACGAAGAGTCAATTACTAAGACTGAGAGAATGCCAACGAAGACCGGACAAAGGAACAAGAGAGAGACCGACGCAGAGGGAGGGGGGATACTGAGTAGTACTGGCTTATTGTACCTTCGTATACCTAAATGGGAAGAGAACCAGGTTGTACTGTGCATGTACCTCCAGTGGAGATATCATGGAATATACGTCCTTGAATTAGGATCAGGATCAGGATTTGTACCGAACAGCAGCCGTGTGAATCAAATGACCTCTTGCTTCACCCTAGATCCTAGACTTGGAGGCTCTTCCCAAATTCTGGAATGTGGCGAAAGTGACACAGAACCTTCGATTGCAGGAGGTGACCATGGATCCCCTTCGATTTTCCGGTTGGAACATCGATAGTCACCTTCTGCAAAGTCTTATATACTCAGACTACTGATTCCCCCCTTTGGCCCTTTGGGTGTGACCTTCATCATCTAGCATCGTGTAACAGCACTTAAAGCAACAGCGTGCTCCCAGCCCCAAAGCTGAAAAAAATGAGCGGTCTGGCCACTTGGTCCCAGACTTGTAAGGAATCTGGCTCGTGATGGAGCTGGGTGACGCAGAACTGGAACCGAAAAGGCTAGCTAACGGCGTGCTGTTAATATGTAAACATCAACATGCAAATACCAAAATAGACAAAGACAGCCTTGCCTCATTCTGGGTACTGCACTGTACTCGTTGTACTCGTAGAACATGACTCCCAGCAGTTCGCAATAACAATTGCCTGTCCTGCCCAGGCGCCTTGAAAAGTGCTTGTTACTGAACTCGACTCGCAAGCAAGTCTTGTGGCGTTTATAACGTTGGCTTTGGCCTGCCCCTGATTACAAGCCGTTCCCTCATCCCGCACTTCCTCCCTCATCGCTCGATCATCATCCAAGCCACACACACGCTGTCTGCTCCTTTCTCCGTCCTCCTCCTCCTCTCGGCTCTTAATAAATACTTCACCCCTCCTATTATACACTTGTTCTGTTTACAATACCACATTGCACGCTCCTCATCGCTCTTCTGATCTCTTGCTCTTCTGAGCATTTCTGTCCGAATTTCAAGGCCCAGAGCGTCGACGATCCTTCGAGACGGACTCCCACTCAGAGCCAATCCGGCCTACACACTGTCGATCTCAAAACCCTGGAATCTAAAACCAAAACCTACACAGCCCTTCCCTACCTTCCTCGACCTTCCAGTCCCTCCTTTCGCCGCACCTCTTTGAGCGTCATCGACCGAGCCTCAGCTCAGGGCAATAACCTCCACCTCTCGCCCAGATTACCTCCTCCCCCTCCTCCTTCTCCTTCCAAGTCACAACAACATCACACCCCGAAGTCCATTCACGCAACACAAACACCTACATATTAATTGCTCTCGGACTGGTCGCAGTATACGCTTGGTCATAATGGATTCCCAGAGACAGTAGTTAAGGCCGTGACGTCCCACAAAGTTGCAAATCAACGTCGACTCCTTCCACGCGCAACTGAAACATCCACAATGGTGACGAAGACTACCACAAGACCGCCGCCGCGGTCAGCACATTCGCATTCGCATTCACAATCACACCGAACCTCCTCGAAATCCTCATCGACTCCTACAAACCCACTGCCACGAGTTGCCGCATCTGTGGGCCAAGCATATCCACCAAACGCGGCACCTTTTCTACGATCACCAGCAGTCCAGAATGACGTCCGTACACCCAGTCCGAATTACTTTGGCCTCATTGTGGACCCTGCCAGCGATCCTCGAGATTCTGGCGCGGGCCCGAAGGACAATTGGAGCCCGCCTTCGTCATCGATACGTTCCTTTGGAGCTGCATCTCCGAAACATCTCCCAATAGACGCCAACCCAGATTTTGCGGCTTTCAGAAGGCAAACAGAGGGCCCCAACGCTTTCAGCCTGGGACATGGGAATTTATCACATTTCGCGTCTACTCCAAGTGCTCACATGCGACCAAAACCAGAGAGACGGCCTACAAGATCTGATACTCAGGATAACACATCCCCGAAGTCGAAACCGCTTGTTCGACATGACACTCCAGAGAGAATGGATCTCGATGGTGGACCATCGTTGAATGCCCCTTCTTTCTTCGATATTCCGCGGCAGCAATCTCCTGGACCTATGAACGAACCGAATCCTCCTCTTGAACGGAACATACTGTCCAATCTTGACGACAGGCATCCTCGCCTCTCACTACCACAAAACAAGGCAGACCCTCCTTCGCCACAACTGAAACTACAACAAAAGGCAAGTCACCACAGGGCAGACACACTTCCATCTTCGCTGGAGGACGGCCCTGCACTGATCTCGACAGCACAGCTGAGGGATATGGTGGAGCGCCTAGCTTCATCGCAGTTCTTATTATTAGATCTCCGGGTGTTCCCACAGTTCTCTCAGTCCCGAATACATGGTGCTCTAAACTTGTGTATTCCGACAACACTCTTAAAGCGGCCGTCTTTTAACCTACAGAAATTGCAAGATACTTTCACAAACGAGAGCGAGAAAGCCAGATTTTCCGAATGGAAGAGTGTCAAATACATTGTTGTATATGACGCTTTCTCCTCCGAGAAGAAGGATGCAGTATCAGCGGTCAATACACTCAAGAAATTCTCAAACGAAGGCTGGAAGGGAAATTCATACATAGTCAGAGGCGGATTCACAGAATTCGCGAAGAACTTCCCGCGTCTTATTGACAATCGGTCGAGCCAAGAGATGCAGTCATCCAAGATTAGTTTGTCTTTAGGGACGTCGGGACCGGATGTTGCACCTGTCGCTGGAGGTTGTGTTATGCCAGCAACCAAGAATGCCGCAAACCCATTCTTCAGCAACATTCGTCAAAACCAGGATCTCATTGGGGGTGTAGGGCAAATGGACGTCAAAATACCGGAAGAGCTTGGCCAGGAGTTCCAGACTATTATTCCCAGGTGGCTTACCAAAACTTGCGCAAAAGAGGATCACGGGAAGGTTGTTTCTGACAAGTTCTTGCGCCTAGAACTTGCAGAGCAGTCTCGAATGACGAAAGCCCTTTCTTCAGGAGTATCTTGGGGCACACCAGCTCCAGGTTCCAAGGATGTTCAAATTGCTGGTATTGAGAAGGGTGGCAAGAATCGGTACAACAACATCTGGCCATTTGAGCACGCCCGAGTAAAGATTCAAGGTCGTCCAGTGGGGGCTTGCGATTATGTCAATGCGAGTCATATCAAGTCATCGCGGAGCAACAAACAGTACATTGCCTCGCAAGGCCCCCTACCCGCTACTTTTGAGGTAAGCTGTCTCCCGCTTTTGATTCTTGAGTATAATTAACACCGTGTAGGACTTCTGGAGTGTTATCTGGGATCAAGACGTCAGGGTGATTGTCATGCTCACGGCTGAATCGGAAGGCGGCCAACTCAAGTGTCACCCTTACTGGTCGGGCAAGGAATATGGTGCAATGAAGCTCAAGGCACTGTCTGAGAAGAAAGTCGCTCTATCATCGAATAAGAGCCGATCATCAAAAGAAAGTCGCGACTCTGGCCGCCGACGTGCGAACACCACAACCGAAAACGCACCGCCCCCTCCACCTGCAGAAACACCTTATGCCATCATACGGAAGTTCACATTATCTCATTCCGCACATCCGTTCTCGCCCATGCGGGAAATTACGCAAGTGCATTACTCATCATGGCCAGACTTCGGAGCCCCTGCAAGCCCCGGCCAGGTCTTAGGTTTAGTTGAACTCAGCAATGTCATTCAGCGAGCATCTACAGCACCGACACAGTCGACTCGTTCCGACGAACCAGAATCTGCAGATGTTTCGAGACCAATGCTTGTTCATTGCAGTGCAGGGTGTGGACGTACTGGCACCTTCTGTACCATCGATACAGTGATTGACATGCTGAAGCGCCAGCGGAAAGAGGCGAAGAGTGGAACCACACCCATGGAAATTGGATCCTCTTCTGGAGATTACATGAGTTCGAAGGGTATCTCAGGAGACTGGGTCTTCAATCAAGACGTAGATCTTGTCGAGAAGACGGTTGAGGATTTCCGAGGACAGAGACTGAGCATGGTTCAAAGTCTAAGACAATATGTTCTTTGCTATGAGACGGTTCTAGAATGGCTATCCCAGCAGCATTTCGGTACAGGTCGAAGTGGCCGCGATCGAAGTGGAAGTGACGGCGGATTCGAGAGGAGAAATTCGTGAAAATCGGGCACTGTCTGAAATGAATATACAAAGGAAGGGAAGAAAAAACGAAACGAAGTGATTGCAAACGAGAGGCCGCGTACACAGAACTTGTCTCAAGCATTTGCATCACGGCATTGCATTGTATGCATTGGCGCAGACACCATTATAAACGGAAGAGCGGAAGGGGAGCGGGGGTTGTACCAGCTTGAAAGAAAGGGAAGGGGCCTTACGAACGCATCATGATAAACGAGTTTCTGGGTTTTTCGACGGGTCGTCGGGGCATGGCGTGGCGTGGTGTGATCCCGGGGCATGCATACATATATACGCATTCAGGCATGGCGAGGTGTTTAGGAGTCTGCTTTTTTGTTGTTTTTGTCTTGTTTTGGTTTGATGCCACAGAAAAGCTCGGATGGGGCTTAGTGTTGTTTTTTGTTTACGATTACGCGATTCGAAGCGAGCGTTGCTGGATGGATTGATGGATTGATGAAGGAGGAATGAATGGGTTAGATCAAATCATGAGTCGATGACAGCAAGGCTGTGAAAAATGATGAGAGAATGGAAACAATCAAGCATGAAATCGAAGAAATTGACCTCTACTCGGAAGCTTGAGTGAATTCATTTGGTGCTCTAACTTTCCCCTGCCAATGATGTGATTCTGCCCTTCCAAGGTTAGGCTATATGGGCAAATCCGAGTTCGAAGTCAACCTCAGAAGCTATTATTGTAGAGATGGGCGGCTCAAATTAGGTTTAGTCGTCCCTAGGTATGATACGAGTACGCGCGAGCAATGGCTTGGTGTTCTTGACCTGGCCAGTCGTGAGTGAGGGACGAGAGCTGCTGATTTGAGCTCTGTGTTTATATGTGGTCGGTTCCGAATCACACTCGCTGCCTCCGTCTGGTTCTGCTCGATAGTGCACCATGCGATGGACCAGGCATTCCTAGATAACGTGGATCAGGATGGGACGGCCGCATAGGTATGAATCTAGTCGCGAAGGAAGCTGCGTCAACAGCAGCTTTGAAAATACACCAATACGTCTCCCCAGTCAGTACTCTGCCTGGTACACGGATTGCGAGTTCGGACGGGAAGATGAAGATGTTGCTTCCAGAAGGATACCGGAACTATGCCATCACCACGCAAAGCAGCACGGCAAAATCCGCTGAACTGCTGAATCGATTTCAGACCTCATCCCTCCCAAAGACTCCCGGTGGCCGAACGTAGAAGAGCTCCCAGCCCGAATCAGTATGCAAGATATTGTAGAGGGACAGGAGACATCCCAACTCTACATACATCCAGGTGGCTTCGTGGGCTTCCACAGGGGTATCACCCCTATGCACAATCTCATCCCCTTCGTTCTGTTCCTCCTCCCTCATAATCCTCTCCTCCTCTTCAAGATCCCGTTCCGTCTCATCCACAGAATCACCATCGCTCAGTCTCCGTAAACGCCGCCTTTGGTTCAACCCGCCGCCACCCGTCCAAGCCGGCACCCTCCTCTCAGCCCTCATCAGCACCACAAACACGGACGGCGGTGTTTCCCCAACCACTTCCGCCTTACCTGTGACTCCAATTCTCTTCGATTTCGACTTCAGCATCCTCGCCAAACACTTCTCATCCACCACCACGCAGAAATTAAACCGCGGCAGCCATCTCACGGTATTCGATCCCGTGCTCTTAGACTCATCCACAATCTCATCAGCCCACTTATCAAACCGTATCTTCACCTCCTCCTGTGACGAACCATCCAGCGTCTGATCCTCGATAACGGTCCATTCTAGATGCATACCCAGCCAGTCACGCCCCGGTCCGAGTTCTCTGATATGGGCTTTTGCTTCTTGTTTGATGAGGGAAAGAAACTCTGTCCAGAGGCCGTCGTCGTTGTATGTACAGCGGTAGATGACAAAGCCGAATTTTGGGAAGGAGGAGATTTTCATACCGCGGATTGTATGCCCGTCTGACTCGTCTCTTGCTTCCTCGGCGGTCCAGGTTGGACAGGAGACGAAGTCGTTGCCCATTTCCGCAAGCTTGTGGTGTTGTTAGGTGCTGGAGTGTGGGATGTAGATTACGGGATGGGATTCTTGATTAAGCGAGGAAGTTAGCTCATATGCCTAGTACTTTACAACCGTTCTCGGAACGTGTTTTTAAAAATCGCGGGGTAGATGTTGAGGGAGACGGGTGATATTCATGGAATGGAGAGAGCACTAGAAGGATCTAGATTAGAGCAGAGATTGGGAATTTTTCAAATTGGGTGATGTGATTCTGTCAGAGGGCACGGTTACTCATATTGATATTGTAGCCAAGTAGGAGACTTTTCTACGGTACGTAAGATCTTACTACGTGCTAATCAAAGCAGCATGCCATACTATACTTTGAAGATTACATGTATATGTCATTGTGTGAGCGCAAATGAACGATTTGTTATCTGAGTGGCCTCGCCAACGTTCGAGAGCCCCTTTAATGATGGCTCGTACCCCATAGAATCCCCGAACTTCCTTCGCATTTGGTGGCCTCTCAATTCTTATATAGCTAGAAGCAAACCAATAAACCTTTTGTTGCCCGAGAGCCGACAGCATCGGCATCTAATCCATTGACCCTACCCTCAAACTGTTCAATTGGTTTAGAATGGCCAACGTCTCCTTCCTCAATGCCCTCAATTCTGGACCACCTAGTGTGTCCAGACTATCCAGCTTGAATAAGACCTCGGGTATTATACGATCGTGGAGTGTTTGGTATATAGCGTTCTCTCTCATCGAGACTCGTCAGTGGTGGAATTCCAGATCGCTGAGGAGAGGGACAGGTGTGTTGCGAAGATGCGTAGAAGGGACATCCTATTTATTGATATCAACGATGAGATGGTATTGATGCTGATCTTAGGTCGTACATCTTTCCAAGTCTATTCGATTTTCTCTCGTGGATCAGATCACTTTCAACCCAGTTGCTTTCATTTCAACCCACTACGCCCATTTCCCAATAGCCAAACGAACCCCCTTCCCCTCACAGCGGCGTAAGATGGTACTTCCCATCATTAACCCCACTTCCACTCCTTAATTTTGGCTGTGGGTAGTCCGGAACGAAATTATATCATCGAGAGGAACGTTTCCTCTCTCGAGTTGTTCCATAAATTTCGTCTGCTGCTCTTGAGTGAGACTTCCGTCTCCCATCTGGGTCTCAATATCCCGATCTGGAAACGGTAAATCTGGGTCCCTATAAATAACGAGGTTGTTCACGGTCATGTGGCTCGCCGAAAGCTGGCTGTGTGGACTGTGTGGTGTTGGTGGTGAGCTTCTCATCATCTATTGGAAATTCGACCTTGCGTTTCTTCTTATCTTTCTTTCCAGCAGATGCGTTCCATCCCCCCCAGTCGTCGTCTGCGTACAGTGTCTCAGGTTCTGGTGGGCAGGGATCTGGAGCGGTTTCGACGTTCCAGGGGCTTGCCTCTGTGGGAGATTCTGGTGCTACTTTCTTCCCCTTCTTCTTCTTTTTCGAGGGGATTCCACCCCATCCCCCCCAACCGTCGTCTGCGTTCAGCGCTCCAGGTTCTGTTGGCGGGGGCTCTGGAGCGGTTTCGACGTTCGAGGGACTTTCTTCTGTGGGAGATTCTGATGCTACTTTCTTCCCCTTCTTTTTCTTTCTGATAGGTGCCCCCCATCCCCCCCAACCGTCGTCTGCGTCCAGTGTCCCAGGTTCTGTTGGCGGGGGATCTAGGGGGGGTTCGGCGTTCGAGGGGCGTTCTTCTGTGGGCGGCTCCCATTCTACATTCTTCCCCTTCTTGTTCTTCTTTTTCGAGGAACGTGCACCCCATCCCCAATCATCATCTGCTACTGGTTCTGGAATGGGGTCTAAGTATTGTGACTCAGTAACTGTAACATGAAGCATTTCTGCGGGCATACATACCAGGTTTGATCTGAGGCTGACTCCCGTCGTTACCATCATGCTCCTCGACAGGAGCCTGTCCAAGATCTATATCGAGATCATCCTCGACAACTGCCTTGCCTTTCTTGTCCTTCTTGGATTTTTTAGTAATCGAGGGCCATACATCATCTTCCATTACTGGTTCAGGCTTTTCCAATCGCTTCGCTTCCTCTTGCGCAGCTCGCCTCATTTCAGCTTCCTCTTTCTGGACTCTTTCTTGTTCGAGGTAAATCGCTCTAACTTTAGCTTCACGCTCTTCCAACATTTTCTTGTGGATTGCCTCTGCTTCGAGTCGCTGTTGCTCCTTTCGTTCTTCTATCACAGGCTCTGGCTTCGATGACTCATCTGTCCCTACTACTTTCTTGTTTGTTTCTTTGATCCCAAAAGGCCCCCATTCAATATCGTCATCTAGAACAGGCACGGGCTCTGAGTTAATTTCCTTCGTTGGCGGTCTTCCGTCCCCATCTGTAACCGTCGCAACCCCCCTCGCTGGTCTTTCATCTACAATCGTCGGCTTTACTCTGCCTCTTCTTTCTTGGTCGTCGGAGTCATGGCCACTCGAACTTTCGACAAGTCCATCATTATCAATGATTACCAATATTTCGCTCATGTTTTTGATGCCATAGTCTCTAGCTGGTAATCTATCCTCTTCCAGTTGCTGACCCTTGTACAGAAGTTTAAGTCGCGAATATCTGATTCCATACCACGCAGCTGCACGGTTCTTGATGTCGTCCACTCGTAAGATTCCATCGCCAATACTGTATGCAGGGAATGTCGCTTTGAATATATCGCCTTTAAATTTGAGCAGCAGGGTGTCATCTGCTGGTTCAATAACCCTGAGTGGTATCTCGTCTTCGCTCGTATCGCCTGGCGGTAGATTTGTATTCCGCTTCTTCTGTCTCTCGGTTTCTGCATCGATTCTCTTCCTCCCCTCTTTCAAGTTCTTCTCCAAAGCCTCAGCCAGCTCAGGATTTATACTAGGATCGATGCCAAATTTGAATTCAGAGTTGGAGCCATCCAACATCTCACCGCCTTGCGCTTTGCTGCTTGCAGATGCGTCATCTTTATGTAGTGAGAAGATAGAATCGACATCTAGACAAGAACCGTCAATACACTTGCGGATAGGAATAGATTACCAACACTAACCTGACTTATCATCTTCGTTGAATAGTGGAGCATGCTCAACTGATTTAGTGGTCGTATCGACGCTCTCAGCATCATCTGATGCAGGCCCATCGTCCTCATCAACCTCCTCTTGCGGTAGAGCCGACAGAGCTAACTGTTCCATATGGCGACCGAGATGTTCTTGAAACTGCTTGAGACTCACGTCGCATTTCTTGGACTGGTTTATCCTCTGGAGCTTCTCTCCGTAGAAAGTACACAAGGGACACTCAGTCGCATCTATCCGAGGAATCTGGCAAGCATCAAGCAAGGTATCGATGTGACCTTCCTGGACTTTGTCTGGATGGGCGAGGGTCGTGTGTTTCTCAAGTTCAGGTCGAGTTTGGGCAGTGGCTTCCTTGCAATGCTGACATCTCCACTGCTTTCTGTGGAATCTCATCTCGTGCTCGAACCATTGGTTCTGACTTTCAAACATATTGAGTCCACAACTTTCGAATGTACACACGTAGGGCCTTAAGTCGCCGAAGATATGCTTTCTAGCCCACGTCAAAAGTTGCTCAGGGTCTCGGACTCCGAAGATGGTCAACTTACTTCCATTCGTTCTTGTTCCCAACCTTTTGCGGTCGCCAGCAATATGGACATTCGAAGTGCTGATTATATTCGGCTCGGACTCCCACCGAGTCTTTCGGCAGTAGAGGAGTTCTCAGGAGATCCGATGCCCCATCTTTGCCTTTACTCGAGTCTGCATAGTTGGTACGAGCGGATGATACAAGACCTCCAATATTCAAGTCAACGGGTCGGGAGTCTTCCAATGCTTCATTCGGGTGGTACGTTGAGGCTTTTTCACCTGACCAAACTGTTTTGCCATCAACATCCTTTTTCAGAGTGTGGACCTGCTCCATCTTCTCTTGATGCTCTTTCCGGTACAGGAGATATTGTCGTCGCCGTGTAATGGCAATCCCAAGTCGCTCCATCAACCACTTGTCGCCCTTCTTTGCAGGTGGATACTTATCGCCTACATGAACAATGTCGAATGTTGGGTCAATTGTGTATGTCAACGAGGCTTTGACATATTCGTCTTTTTCTGGCCTCTTTCGAATTATCATCGAGAGCTGGAAAAGGTTCGTGATACCCTCTTGGATAGCCAGACCAAGCTCTTTCAACTCCGATGATCCTAAATTAGGCTGCCCATACGTGCCTGCCGGCTGTTCATCGGGTGAGGGTAAATCCCAGACTTCATTCTCTCTTTCACCTGAAGCTATTGACAAAGCTATTTTGACGGATCAGTTTAATGCTCAGGGGAAACGAAGTATGAAGTGACTCACCCATCTGGAGAGATTCCTCAAGATAAAGCAGTGCTTTCTTGACAATGCCACGTGCACTAGCATCATCGCGAAGTCGATGTTCCAAAGAACTCGGTAAGTGAGCGTCTTGCAATGCCGCAATATTCCTGGCCCATAGTTCAAAGCGCTTTGATTCTTTCTTGACTGAGGCGGATGATAGCTGGTCTTGCAGGCTGGATTCGACCAGGCTGCCCACCAGCTGAGGAAGAAGCATGGAGCATGATCTTCCGCACGAGGCGATCGAGGGATCCGAGGAAGCTTCAGCCATGTTGATCTCTTTCAAAGCCGAAGACTTGGAGACTTGCAAAGTTGCAGCAACTCGGCATACTGCTTTATATAAGGTGCTAGATTTCTGATAGGCAGAGACGTCTGAGGAAAGTGTGAGCACAGGATGATAGATACTCAGTCAGGGGTCATCCTGGGAACGTCTGGGAGCCAACGGGGACGGGCCGGGACCCACTCTTCTGCGGCTGAGATGCAGGTTGACAACCTCGAAACTCAAGGCTTCATGTTCTGTTGTCTATATTTTGGTTCTAAGCACGAAGTTGCAACTGTTTCACTATGGAGGTAGCAGGATTTGTCCTCACTGTATACCCAGTCACAATACTGGCTTTCGAGCAGTACAAGAAGGGGGCCAAATACTTCTCGCACTACATGCGCTTCCGTCAGCGATATGAGGCTTTCATCCGCGACATGGAAGGCCAACAACTGTTCTTCGAAGGCATTCTGCAGGACCTGATGTGTGGTGGACCGGACCCTTTCCTTGCTGGAGCTGGTTCGAAAGATGCATTTCTTGAGATTGTGAACGACGCAACCTTCACTGGTTGGCGTGACCCTGTGCTAAAGAAGAGGCTTACGAGTCGACTTGATACCCGATACGACTGGTGTATCCACACTATAAAACGGATATACAACATCCTAGAAGAGCTTGGAGAGTTGTTGGATATTCAAGCTGTAAGCTATCCATAGCTAGCACATGTCTCCTACTCTAACTCATAACATCCGCTTACATCCGAGCACAGTTGCAATCAAGTGACCAAACACCTGACTGGTGGAGGTACCAATGGAAGCGTATCAGTCAAACCATCTTCGTAGAGAGATACGACGACCACAAAGAAGCCAAGAGGCTCATCGACGAACTCAAACAAATGGTCGAGTTAAGCGACAAGCAGCGGCTTCAAGGCTCCACTCGCACCACCTCCTCATTCACCCCCTTCTTCAAGAAGATCCGAGAGAACGCCAACAGTCTTCATGGCGTCTTGAAAAACGGCTGGAACTGCCACTGCAATGATTCCCACAAAGCAATGCTTCGCCTTGAGAGGAGGGTCGAGGGTGCTGATGATGATTTCAAACTCCTCCTCAACCTTGCAACACTTGCTGAAGAATCCAAAGCTGCGGAGCTTGCAAAGCAAAGGGGTGTCGTCGTTCGAATTTCGAAGCATGAACCTGATATACCATCGCTTCGTGTGCCTTCCAGCGCTTCGGATAGTGCCGTTGACCTGGCTTCAAAGTCCGAAGTCAGCATTACCAAAGTTGCTCCTTCCTTACAATCTTCCACCCGGAGCTCGGTTGTTTCTGATCCTTCCGTCACGACTGTCAAATCAGACAAGAGCATTGATAAGGAATCATTACAGGTGAAAGTAGGCGGTTTTACAGGTTTAAGCTCGAGATTTCGGTAAGAAGAGTTTTGACGATGTGGACTTTCGACTAATGACCACCAGGAATAAGTTTCGTAGCAAGAGACACAACGAGAATCTACTGCGCACAACGTCGGCTCCAACTGCAAAGACGATAAAGCAATTCACAGTCCTCGAAAACATGCAGTACCAAAGTCGCCTGGATGAAGAGCTATCGCTCAAATCCACTAAGTCGGCTAAATTTGATGTATCGACCGTATCAATCGAGAGTCGGTGCCCAGAAGACTTACCGACCAAAGATCCAGCCACGCCTCAGAGCAACTTGATAGATGACCTATGCGATGCGATTCAAGAACCGCTTCCAGGCAAGTCACTTGGGTATCTCATAGACGAGGAGAAGAACCGCTACGAGTTCATCAACAACGACCTCCCACGCTCAACACCACAAAACGAAGCCGTAGTCACCCTGGAAGAAGTCCTAAAAGAGGACGCTATGAAATTACACCGGTTCCCACCCGAGAAACGCGCAAACGTAGCAACCATCCTCGCCTCCTCCCTCCTCCAACTCCAAAGAACACACTGGATAAAAGACACCTGGACGAAACGAGACATCTTCTTCCTAACCCGAGACGACAACCCCGTCTTCGACCAACCCTACCTATCCCAAGATTTCATCTCCTCAAAATCCCCTCACCCATCACCATCATCCCCCCCACCACCCTTCCGCTCCAAAACCTCCCTCGAAAGCCTCGGCATCCTTCTCATCGAGCTCTGCTTCGGCTCCCCGATCGAGTCGCACCAGCACAAAGTGCAGCTCCGGCCACTCTCGCCTAATTCCCAACCGAACCACGCGTTCAACCTCGCCATCGCGCACGCCTGGACCTGGGAGGAGATCTGGGCCGAGAACTCCCTGTACCCGGACCCGATCACCAGCTGTCTGAGTTTCCCGAATCTGCAGGGCAGGGTGAGGGATGGGAGGCTGGATGAGGTCGTGCATGATATGTATGTGCTTATTGCGAAGCCGTTGTATGAGAAGACTGTTGAGAGGTGGCCGCCGAGGAGGGTTGTGGGCGGTGGAGATGGGTATTGAGTGATGAAGCTATCCTTTTTTTCCCTCGCCGTGCTTGATGAGGATGTTATATACCCCAATGGATCCAGGAATTTTAGCGACATGATATTGTATCTATCTCATTTAGGATGATTATGTCTTAGTGGTCAAGAGTAACTTTTGGCTACCACCACAAAGTTATAAGAAATCGAATAATATTCGATTATAGTATGGATTATTCTGACCAAAACAAACAATCTTTCGAAATAATACTTGAGGGTTTTTGTTTATCAACTTGCCCATTATTGTCGTTTATTCCTATGTTCAATTTCAGGGATGTTGTGGTGTTGAAGTTGTTCCCAGCATACTTGTAGCCGAGACGGTACTGTAAAGAAAGGGTCTCGCGTATTGTGCAGTAAGCGAATAAAAGGGGGTGGGGTGGATTAACACCAGGATTTCGAGACAGATGCATGTCAAGCAACGAACTTGACATTAGAAATGTCATTGGCCCCAAAACATTTGAAAGTGGTCAGCACTCATAATATACAAAATTCAACGACATATTGTGTTTACGACTTACTTATGCCCCGTTGTCTGGTAGCGGCTAATTTGCTGTAATAGTTGCAGTGCTTGCAATGCACGTTCCCATTCATGAGAAAGTCACAAGTTCGAAGTACCGTACTATACACCAAATCATATCAATTCCAAAATCTATCTCATCTAAGCTTTTGCCCTACTATGTGCACCTCAGGTGTTCCTCCTAGCCCTACGCAGTCCAGCCCTCAACTGCCTCATCGACGCTTTTTCTGTACACTTGCTGGGTCTTGCACTGCTCCAAGAAGACCTGGTACTTAGCATCGAGCAACTTCTTCTCATTCGCGTTCTTTCCTGGCTTGACAACCTTTCCAGGCTTGCTCATGCGATCCATGATACTCCACAACGCCTCCGTATTACCATCCTTATCCGCGCTGGCGGCTTTAGCACCCAACATAGCTGCGCCGTGAACGACGGCAGCGTGGACGTAGCGAGGGATAAGAACTGGCATGCTACAGGTAGTAGCCATCAATTCCATGAGGATCTTGTTCTGGCATTGTGATCCAGACATGAAGATACTGGTGAGGGTGTGGCCGGATTCGTTCATCGTCTCGACGATCTGGCGGGTTTGCATGGCGATGAATTCCATGGTTGCGTAGTAGTAAAGTGCGAGACCGTCCATGCTGCGATCATTTGTTAGACCGATGACTGATCCAGTCATGTTGGGGTCCGCGATAGGAGAACGGTTACCCCAGAGGTCGCCGTAGAAGAAGAAGTGGCGTCCGAGATAAGAAACGCTTGGAGCGGAGGTCTTCTCTTGCATCTCTTCCAAGTGAGAGTTCAAGTAGTCGTAGATACTGGTGTTGAAGGATTCGGCCATTGACATGGTTTCGTTGTATGCAGGATGTGTCTCGAGGACGTGGCGTAGGAGCTCACCAGTAGCTGATTGACCTCCCTCTGCCATCCAGAATCCAGGGAGGAGGACATCTCTGTAAGGTCCCCAAACACCTTCGACGAAGACTGGATCTTTTGACATGGCCAGATGGCAAGTAGATGTTCCAGCTACGGCTGCGAGGCGGCTGAATGCTTGCGAGATGTCATTCTTGGGGACATCAGTGTCGAGATGGTCAGCACCCAAGTTGACTTTGGCTCCAACTGTTCCTACCCAACCAGCGTAGGCATCGATAACACCACTGCCTACCGCGATTCCAGCAGGGAGACCGAGCTCATGACCGGCTTTCTCGCTGAGGGTTCCGACGAGTTCTCCAGCACTCATGTATTTTCCATTCTGTCAAAGTTAGTATATTGATCCGAGGTTGTAGAACAGAATATGAAAAGGCTCACCACCCCATCAACTCCACCCATGCGCTTGAAGTTATCCTTAGCCAAATCACCCAGTCCAATAGTCTCATAGAAGTCCTCTTGCCATCCCTTGACACTACCGTCAACTCCAACAGGAACATAGCCTTGCTTGCACACAGTGCTACAGAAGCTCCTAATCTCATTACCAGTAGCCAAATGCGTCAACGCATCTGCCAAATCGTAGAACTTGCAACGGTCAAACATCTCGGGTGGCATGTGATTCTTGAGCCACAGAACCTTGGGTATCTCCATCTCGATGCTCATCTTGCCTCCTACATAGCGGAGGAGGTTATGTCCTGTTGCGTTGATCTTGGCTGCCTCCTCGACAGGTCTGTGATCAAGCCATAGAATGACGTTACGGTCATTACCATCATTGGCGAAGTTTGGGCCTGTAACCGGCATAGGCTCATCGGTATCGTGAGAAAAGACTGCTAGAGAGCAGGTGGCATCAAAGCCAATTCCGCGGATGGTTGTAGGGTCGATGTTGTGCTGGCTTAGAGCCCGCTGCACGCAAGTGCAGATGCATCGCCAGATATCGGTGGTGGATTGCTCGTAGTATCCAGTCTCTGGTTGCCAGAGTCCAATATTCTCTGTCGCCACTTCAACAGAATTAGCTTACTGCATTGAAGCTACAATGAAGCTACAATGGTGGGGTAGCTGGGTACGTACAGGCCTTGATGTCACCAGAGGCATCGATGATACAGGCTCTGGCACTTCCGGTACCTACATCAATGCCGATGTAGTGATCGATATGAGGGTTCAGATCGTTGTGTGGACTATTTTTACTTAGCATAGCTGCGGATACAGAAGATAGGAATCGTACTCCATTGAAGCCTGCCTCGAGGGCTTCCTGAGGTTTTGACGGAATGGGATTTGAGCCATCTTGGATTACGTCGGGAGCTGACTATTGATATTGCCTATTGTCTATTGTGTGTCAGCCCAGAGCTCCTCAATTGGTGTGGTCGCATGCCACATTCGGCCTGTGCCATGCCTCCAATATTCTGTTGGGCATGGGAGGAGCGCGGGGTACACGGGAAGGGAAGAAATGAAAATGAGGGGTTGACTGACCTTGATGCGGTCCAATGAGACGACGGATGCAACGAACACAGAATTTGTCTCAAAGCTGCGTATTTTATTTAAGGATTTGTTCGAACCTGTGATGTATTTTACTCAGCTGGTTGTTATGAAGGGGGATGGTGTTGAAGGTTTCTCAAACTCGACTCAACAGTGTTTTGTTAGGAGCTCCGATCCTCGAGCTTGCACGTCACCGGTGGACCCTTTCTTTTGCCCCCCACCATCCCACCTTCTCCAAGCTCCAATCTGGACACCACAAAACCGGGGCTCTCTCATGAATAAGCAGGGTCTAATACTTAAGGAAGGCATAGTGTAGATCCCACATATTTTGAAAAACATATGGAAAGTCGGTAAAGCACTGGGACTTTGTACAGTTTCCTAAGAGAGACTTCCTATTTCTGCATATAGGTAGCTCCTAAAGAAGGAATACTTTGACTCTTCAAGGGCATCACCAGCAGGCCCCCTCCGCAAATCCAGGAGAAAATACACAGCAGTTCTAATCAAGCGGCCTTTGAAGTGTGAGGGATACCTGGACATGTTACGTGGGAGTAAAAAGAGCCAAACTCTATTTCTCCATTGTAGTAAATTTACTTCGGATGAGATACTTTAGTTTCTCCAATGCATTACTAGAAGGCCCCCTCAGCAAAGTGACGAGAGCACTTTCAATAAACCTTTTATTCATGAAAGTGCCACGGAGGCTTCGATACCTTGCAAAACGCAAATAGCAAAGGAGGACTTACTGTACTCCGTAACGTACGCCCTATCCAAGTCAGAAACAGCCAGATAGCATTAGATAGCCACAAGGTCACCAATAGATAGTTAGTGTACAGTGAATAATTCCCTGGAAAATAATATGCTTTTCAAGTCTCTTTCCAGATAGGTAATCTTTGGATGTAGGAGGTATACCGGATCGCCGGTTTGAGACAGACTTTCCTCAGACTGTGTATTTCTAATTCATGCCCGGGAAAAGACTGGGAAAGTACTTTACTTCATTTCCAATAGGTCTGAAATACCCCGAGTCTTGGATAATACACTGGATCGCTTTACTTTAGGTAGTTTCCTAATTTATATCTTGACCTGGACGTTTTGGTTGAAAGTGAGTTTTTATGATCAATAGAATTCAAAAGTGAAGAGAAATTATCCTTGAAGACATTCATTCACTCACAATTGAAAGTCTCTTATTGTAAGCGAACATTCACTGCCTTATAGGCGAGGTTTTCTTGCAATTGAAATCCTCACAGATGAATTGTCCCATCTAAGATCTCTGGTGAAACGAAGCCCAACGATAACCATCACTCTCGTAACTAAACCCCACCTACCACATCCATGAATCAATCAGACATTTATCTAAAGTCCCAAAATCATCTTAGGAGACTAACCCCCAAAAGGTTAAAGTGTACACAAATTCAGGGCCGGCTCGATTGAAGCAACTTTCTTCCAATCAACAAGGTCCTCGACCTAGCCTATCCTCATTACATCGTTGGTATTTGAACCGCCTCAAAGTAAGTAAAACCCCGCCAATGCCCAAGAATCTCTTTTCACACTAGATTATCTGTAAATCATCACTTGAATACTCTTTTGCCTTCGTTTTGTCTTCAGGATATCTGCTCGGCAAACTTGCCGTGCGTCCAAGGGGGAACGGGAGAAAGGTCAACAGGCCTCGAGACAAGGTAAAATTTCACACAGCGAAAAATATGATATTTATTCGCAACTGTTGTACAATTCGTATTATCTCGCTCACAACGCTCCTCCGTTCTACTTCCAAAGTTTCCCAAGGGAAACTTCTTTGTCGTCGTGCTTGTTTAGGACCTTCGCCGTGGCAAGGTCGAAATCTTCCTGTGTGACATGCACACGCCTCTCTCTCAAAGCGTACATGCCTGCTTCCGTGCACACACCCTTCAACTCGGCTCCTGAGCATCCATTCATCTTCTCGGCAATCTTTGTCAGGTTGATACCACGGGTCAAGTTCATGCTTCGGCTGTGAATCCGCAGAATATCCGCTCGGGCCTCGACGGTTGGCGGTGGGAACTCGATCTTTCGGTCAATACGTCCTGGTCGGAGCAGTGCAGGGTCCAGAATATCCAGTCGATTCGTAGCCATGATAACCTTGATGTTCTTCGTTGGCTCGAAACCATCCAGTTGATTTAGTAATTCCAACATCGTACGCTGAACCTCGGAGTCGCCGCCGGATGATCCTTCCACACGAGATGATCCAATGGAATCAATTTCATCCATGAAGATGATAGATGGTGCATGTTCTCTGGCCATAACGAACAGCTCTCGGACCATTCTTGAACCCTCTCCAATGTACTTCTGTACCAACTCTGAACCTGAGACCCGGATGAACTTGCAGTCGGTGTGATGTGCTACGGCTCTTGCCAATAGAGTCTTTCCAGTTCCTGGTGGTCCGTACAGAAGCACACCCTTGGGTTGCGCTATGCCCAGAGATTCGAAGAGTTCCGGGTGCTTCAGGCCAAGCTCAATAACCTCCTTGATCTCCTTGATCTGTTGATCCAGACCTCCAATCATATCATATGTACTATCGGGGACCTTCTCTACCATCATGAGGGATACGAGGGGATCGACGGATGATGGGAGCATTTTTTCGAGTTTGTAGGAATCGGAGAGGAGGGTAACCCGCTTTCCAACGGTGAGCTTGGAGATGTCGACATTATCGGAGATATCGACAACTGATTCATGGTTAGATTTGCATACTCTCGCCTCTGCTTGATATCCATACCATATTTGCCTTCCGGGTGCACCTTGACCAAGACCTTCTTCGTTCCCATCACCTTCACAACCTCACCGACGTAGGATCCTGGCTGTTGTAATAAGCCGAGCTCCTCTCGCAGAAGGCGCACTGATGGCTGTTAGTTTATCGAGAACTAACAAGAGAGGCTGGCCGCAGTTTGTATGTACCTCTTGAGTTGTAGTCATTTCTCTGGGCTTCCAATCTCCGCAGAACAGCTTGACCCTGGATGATCTCCAGCTTCATCCCCTCGATCTTGTTGTGGAAGTATGTATCGAGCGCCATGGTGGCAGATGTGATGCGATGCGCAGATACGAAAGGGAGTTAGTTGTATGGAGCCGGAGATGGAGAGGTTGTGGTGAGTAGAAGCTTGAAGATGAGGCTCAGTTGTGGATTGTTGATGTTCTTGCCTCCAACCGACGACTTTCACTTTCGAGCTCCAGCCAAAGCACCAGGCACCGTTGACCGCGTCCTGGGGGAAGGCTGAGGCGAGGCAACAAGGCTTGAATCAAGGCAGCAATTATCCAATATCACGTGAAACTTCTCTAATTGGCCAAGAACAGGGGTCCACGCTGGCTTCACTCTATTCAGCTCCCGCGGGCAAAAGAAAACAAGCTTGGGGTGCAAGTGCGGGACGGGTTGAGAAGCAGCAGCGCAGGACGCGGTTCATCGGCAGCACTTTGGTCAGCCGCCATGGACGCTGCAGCAAACAGCTACTCGTACTCACACATGCATACATCTCTTCCGCAAACTCCTCGTGGGATATGATATGAACTGGCCGTGCTCGATTCATTCGGAGCTGTATCTAAGACAAAAAAACAATCCATAGTCATCTGCATTTCCCTCTTCTACTCTCTGCACATCTGAGAGAGAATATACCATCCATCTGCTTGCCTTCTTCCCTTCGCGACGTTCCTCGAATGCCTTCCGAACCTCCTCCCACTCTGCGATCAACGCGATAGTCTATCGACGGACTCCAGCACTAGCAAGCATATCCGCCTTATCATTTGCAACTCCCGCTTCCCGTCTATTGATGAGATAATACAAGACCCCGGATTTGCCCTGCGACAGCAGACGACTTCAACATGTCTGGCAAGGACAACAACAACACGCCTGGTACTCTAAGGGACGTCCAGAATCCTTTCGATACGATGTCGGCTCCTACTTCTCCCACCGACATTCGTCACCCTCTTTCCAGAGTAGAGTCAGCTTCGGATCAACGACCTCAAGAGAGTGAGGGACTCTCAGAGAGCTTTCAATCCACAGATACTATCAGACGGCGACCAGAGCCGCAGTCCTACGGTATGCTGCAGATATGTCCATATGGGGGAGATAGTGGAGCTGCTGTCCTGCACAATTTTATACAGTTCCAAGACTAATTTACTTCAAGGAACTATCCTACAGCCAACTACCTCCCATACCTCAGAACATCGAGCGAGCGAGTCTTCACAGACAGACGAAAGACCGCAACCACACAGTTTAGAATCATCCCGGTCTATGCAACCAATCCGATCGCCTATGCTGGGTCCAGAACGAGGACGAGGAGGACAGCGACCAAAGAAACCCGGAATGCCTCGTCGAGCTTCCTCCAATGTCCAAGCACCACATCGCGGACAGGAATTCTCGGTGGACGATGATGTGACGGAGATAGAAGTCGACTTGGCCACAAGCCGACACAGTGCTACTGGATTTGGTTCTGTACGGCATCAACCTTCAACCATACGGCGGCGGCCAAATGCTCAACCTACCTTACCAAGAGTTGACTCGTCTCGTGGTGGAGAAGAAGAGGCGGAAGCTGAAGCTGAAGCTGAGGTCGCAAGTGTAGCTGGAGATAGAGTACCGGAAGATAATGCCAGCGAATCTGGCGGAGAGGGCACAGTTCGAGATGTGGACGACATAACTCCAGATGAAGATGAGGACGACGATTTGAGCGATGCTGAAAGCTTTACGTTGAAGGATCGCCAGGAAGCTATAAACGAAACTCACCCTTTCGGTATCCGTATTTGGAAGCCTGCGCTTTATAAGAAGAATCGATCGGTACAAAAGACTGCAGAAGGTGATATCCACTCTTCTCCAGGTGGCAGGGTCAACAAATGGTTGCTGTTCTTCAACATCCTTTGGACGATATGGTTCGGTTGGTGGCTTGCTCTCATAGCATTCATTGGAGCTGTGGTCTGTTTCATCTTCGGCGCTGCCCCCAGTGCAATCGAATACGGTCGAGTTCTGTGGGGTGTTTCCGGCTATCTGTTCTATCCATTCGGCAAATTCGTCAGGTTAGAACAAGATGAAGCTTATGCCGAAGAAGACGAGGGTGAAGGACGCAGCATTACAGAGTATGAGCAATGGCAGAGTGGTGATATTGAGGACGGTCGACTTTTCTTTGGCCCTCAGGGTAGCCGATCCATTGTTGGTCGCTCGCGAAGGAGTATCGACTCTCTGGCAAGCGAGAACGACAGTCTCCTGGGTCGATCAAGAAGGCGATCGGTTAGAGAGAGTTCGGAGCGTCCATTAAAACGCAGACTGTTCGGCAGAGGCGAGTGGAACACTGGCCGTGTCATCTTCTTTCTGTTCTTCTACGGGCTCATCACACCAATGTTATTCCTCGTCTCGGGCATATGCTGGTTCCTTGTCTTCTGGATTCCTATGGGCAAAGTTACTATGCTACTGTTCTACCATCTCCGACGACATCCATTGGCGCTCTCATTCCAATCCGACTCTGACTACTCCCGTGGTGCTATTCCAAACTCATCCATCCTGCTTTGTACCTACCGTGCTGTGGGAATCAAGTACTGGAAATACACTGTCGACGGAACCAACATCTTCCTTATCAATCTTATGGGCGTGGTACTCTTTGTAATCTTCGACTACTGGGTCCTCGTGGAAACTCTCCATTGGGAAAACTTGACGATCACTGGACCACCATTCCTCTTCACAGCAGCCTTGGCTTCAATCATCCCATTGGCCTACTTCATTGGCCAAGCTGTTGCATCTATTTCTGCCCAATCTTCTATGGGTCTTGGTGCGGCTATCAACGCCTTCTTCTCAACCATAGTAGAGGTCTTCCTATACTGTGTAGCCTTGAAGCAAGGAAAAGGCCAACTTGTCGAAGGAAGCATTATTGGAAGCATTTTCGCTGGTATTCTGTTCCTCCCAGGACTTTCCATGTGTTTTGGTGCAATCAAGCGGAAGACTCAACGATTCAACGTCAAATCAGCCGGTGTTACTTCTACAATGCTCCTGTTCGCAGTCATTGCTGCATTCGGACCAACACTGTTCTACCAGATATATGGAACTGTAAGCTACCCTTTGACCGTTAATGCTACCATATCTAATCATTCTTTAGCACGAGCTCAACTGCTTGAGCTGCGTAGATAACAACGATAATTCACCAAGCCGTGATTGCCGTCGCTGCTATTTCTCACAAGTTCCAGCTTTGGACGACCGGTTTTACCTCGAAGCTGTCCGGCCCTACTGCTGGTTTGCCGCTGTTCTTCTATTCCTCTCATATATCATCGGATTGTGGTTCACCTTGAGAACACATGCTGCAGTCATCTGGAACAATGAAGTGGACGAAAAGAAAGTATCCGAAAGTCAAAACATGACTGGGAATCAGCAACCATTCGGTGGTGCTCCTCATGGACGGCTCCAGAGACACGGCAGTGCCCAGAACAGTTCCGCCGAAGCCCATGGAGCCGAGATCCGCGATTCACAGCTCTACAAACGCATCCTTGGACAATCATTGAAACAAGTCGGCCTTGGTCCACGTGAAGGAAGTCGACACAATTCTGTCAATGATACAACAGCATCTGGACCGAATGGTTCAGCCCAAACACCCCACCTTCCTCCCCCGAAGAGCAGCGGTGCAGACAGTTCCAGGTCAGAGGTCCATATTCCCGGGTTCACAGAGGCACAGAATACCAATCTGGTTCGCGAGGTTGCTGAAATGGCAGCCACTGCAGCCACAATTGCAGCTAAGAATGCCTCCAAGGCTCCTCGACGAACATCTACTCTAGCCAACATGCCCACTTCAGCATCTCTTAACAAGCCACCGGCGCTAAGAACTGGAGTTGTCCATGACACTGAACAGCCTGCTCCAGCTGAGGCTCATGAAGGAGGTGGACACGATGCACCAAATTGGAGCCGAGCTAAGAGTGCAATCATTCTGTGTGGAGCCACTGTGCTTTACGCACTTATTGCCGAAATTCTGGTCAACACTGTGGACGTCGTCCTGGTTAATGTTGCCATTGATGAGAAGTTCTTGGGAATCACATTGTTTGCGCTTGTTCCAAACACCACCGAATTCCTGGTAAGCCCACTTTATCCTGTCACTTTTAACTCTCTAACTCTCGATCAGAACGCCATATCATTTGCCATGAATGGTAACATCGCCCTGTCTATGGAAATTGGATCCGCCTACGCTCTCCAAGTTTGCCTACTTCAAATTCCGGCTCTTGTGCTATTCAGCGCTATCAACGCAAGTACCCTCATCGGACCTGAATACACCTTCAGTCTGATCTTCCCACAATGGGATATGGTCACTGTCATCCTCTGTGTTTTCCTCCTCAGCTACATGTACGGCGAAGGAAAGAGCAACTATTTCAAGGGTTCCATCCTCCTCCTCAGCTACCTAGTCGTCATCGTCGGCTTCTACTTCTCAGGCATGACCGACCTCGAAGCCATGGGAATGAGCCGTTTCGACATCATGGAAGCCGGAGGAAGTTTCAAGACCATTGGGAGAGGTCGGACCGGTAACGCATTCCAACAGTAATGGATGGAGCGGTTCGAGTACATACATATATGCACACTCCTCCGTTTATATATCATTCTCTCATTTGAGCGCTGGCGTTTGGGAGATCTTGCTGAGCGCTCTTCTGTTTTTTGTTATCTTTGTAGATACCAGTTCTTTTTTCTTTGCTGAACAAACAATTTTTTCCTTTTCTTTTGCTGGCATTAGACCATGTCGTCTGAAGGATCATATGTATGATAGAATGGGTTGCATTAGGTATGGGAGGGGTAAAAATTAATTGGTGAACGCTTTTCTACCTTTTCTGACTTGACTTCAAAGTTTGAGAATGCATTTTGTGTTCTGTTTGAGTTTCAGTAGTAGTGTAGTTTATGACCGACTATATTTTATCTTCCCATCAAGAGACATCTACCCCCCTCCCTATCTCCTTCCCTAGGTAGGAATATATGGATAGGGTAGATGGAGTTAAGGCCAAGTATCCATATCGATATATCTCTAGGGAAGGGATACTTTAGTTATGGAGATAGCAAGCGGCAAGCCTATCTCAGTCGGGTGTTTATACCGGAGTTAAAAAATTATCGCCGAAAACACACACATGCACCCTTTCGAGTTAGCGAATCCACCACAACGCGATGAAAAAGTGCTAAGAAGTGCCGCAGCCGCTACAGACTCTTCCAATGGCTGAATGTCACACGTCCCGATTGTGTGTGTTGATTGGTGTGCTGGGAGGGATGTACTGGGGTCCTTTTCCTAGTCGAGTTTGATGGCTAACCCCACGCCACTAGGAGCTGCATCATAGGGGATCTTAATGACGTTTATTGTTAGAGGGAGTGGTTAAAGCCGATGAATCTCCAGAAGGTGGATGGGGGGGAAGAGGGGAGGAGGACGGGGAGGTATAAAAGATAAGAACGCCCAAGGTATCTGCCCACTTCTGCATTTTTTCTCTTCTTAAACTGAAATTGCTAGGTTTTTGCAAGACGGAAATTTCTGGAACTCTGGAACGATAATCTAGAACGGAACCAAGAATAGGGATTTCTGATCCATAGACAAGATGACGAAAGTTCTCCTCACAGGTACGTATTTTCTTCTATCCATGGTACTGAATTTCTTGTCTTGGGAAACCAAATTACCCCTCCATTACCCCACTATCGGCTCAGAGAGCCGGCAATACATATCTCAACACAACACCACAACATAAGAAATACAATACTGATTCTGACACAACCGAACAGGTGGTAGCGGATTCATCGCCGCCCACGTCCTCGACATCCTCCTCAAAAACGGCCACACCGTAATCACCACCGTGCGGAGCCAAGCCAAAGCGGACAAGATCCAATCCGCACACCCCACAGCAGGGGACTCACTCTCCTTCAAGATCGTGCCAGACATCGCGGTCGAAGGCGCCTTCGACGAAGCCGTCAAGATCGACGGTCTTGAAGCCGTGATCCATACCGCCTCCCCCTTCCACTTCAACGTAACAGACACCAAGAAGGACCTCCTTGACCCAGCCATTAATGGCACCAAGGGCGTCCTCGCAGCCATCAAGAAGAACGCCCCATCAGTCAAGCGCGTCGTCATCACATCCTCCTTCGCCAGCATCCTCGACGCAGCGAAAGGCACCGCACCGGGCTACACGTACAGCGAAGCCGACTGGAACCCCGTGACGGAGGAGCAAGCCGTCCAGGACCCCAGCACGGGCTACCGCGCATCCAAGACCTTCGCCGAGCGAGCAGCTTGGGATTTTGTCGAGAAGGAGAAGCCGAATTTCACACTCGCGACGCTGTGTCCGCCGCTGGTCCTCGGCCCCATCGTGCATTACATGAACGACCTCTCAGCGTTGAATACGTCCAACCAGCGCGTGCGCAACCTCATCACTGGACAGAACAAGAACGAGATCCCCGACACGGGCGTGTACATCTTCACCGACGTGCGGGATCTCGCTCTCGGACATGTGAGGGCGATGGAACTGCCCGAGGCTGGGGGGAAGCGTTTCTTCTTCACCGAGGGGTATTTCAGCAACAAGCAGATCTGCGAGATTGTGAGGAAGAACTTCCCCGAGTATAGGGAGCAGCTCCCTGCTGAGGGGGTCAAGGGTGGTGATTACCCCGAGGGGGGCGTGTATGGGTTTGATAATAGTAGGAGTAGGGAGGTGTTGGGAATCAAGTTTCGGGGCTTGGAGGAGAGTATTGTGGATTTGGTTAAGAGTTTGAAGGACGTTGGTGCTTAGATTTGTGGGTGGAGGAGAGGAGAGAGGAAGTGGTTGGTGAAGATGCTTGAGGTTAAATTGAGCCTTGAGGAGACTTATACATATAGACTTCAAAAATAGAATTTTATATACATATATGAGTATTCCTTAAACGAGTTGCGACATGATTACAAGTGAAAGAACAAAAAGTGGTACATCTATTCTCGAACTTGAATTTTGATTAATACCATGGACATAAACACAAGGTTGGAGTCTTAGAGATCCCAATGTCGCTTCAAAATTTCGCTCCGTATTTACCCACCCTCGTATAAGAAATCCGAACATTTTCAATCACAAGAAACCCATCACACACACACACGACACATACAGGCACACACAAGCATGAACAAGCTCAATATCAAACATACACATCAAATACATCGCCATAGAACGATTAACGATTCGGCTAAATCAATCACAGAGCAAGTATCAAAGCAAAAACGCCTGGTATATTCCCCCATCCTAGCCATTGCAACCATTCCAGCCATTCCAGCCCTCAAACCCAACCCCAACCCCAAACCAAATCCTAATCCCAATCCCCGCCCTATGCCATCTGATCGCAATCACTCTCTCCACACTCAAGAGTGCCCATAATCGTCATCTTCATCATTCATCAATATTCATATCGCATAACCCACCACTTTCGTATATTCTCCCTTCGTTCCTCCTTCCCAACCCAACCCAATCCTTCATCAGCATCAGCCCCTATACTTAAGCGGAAGGCGAGCCGAGAAACCGTCACCTCATCAAAAGCCAATCAATCAATCACCAAGCAACCAGCTACGAATCCCCCTCATAGCTCTCCCCATCAACGAGAATAACGACGTTAAGACACGCAGCATACGCTTCGCGTATAGCGCACGCCATACTGTATAGATCCATCAGCACTCACTCTCATCCAAATTCGAAAGAAAAATACAAAAAAGAAAAACCGTATGAGGAGAAAGCTCAAAAGAAAAAACTCACCACGTCCTCTCCACATCCGCAACAACAGCGCTCAACCCCCAATGACTACACCAAGCCCTAGCCAGTACCTCATTATCCTTAACACCAAACGCCTCAACCACCAGGACCTTCTCCTCATCTCCATCCCCGTCTTCATCTAGCTTCTTATCTCCTCCAGCTCGCGAAGGACTACTGCCCGTACTACCAGGGTTGATATTCATATTCAAACCGCCCCAATCCCTAACCGTGAGGAGCTCATCGATCTTGACGGCTTGATAGACGTAATCGAAGAAGAGAGGGTGTGGGCCACGTGAACAGGGGTATGCTGAGATGAAGGAGACGTCGTAGGAGAGACGGAGCGGCCAGGATTTACCGTCGATGGCGAATTGCACGGCTGCGTCGTAGGTGAGCGGTTTACCTATACCTTTGCTCGGCTCTTTCGATGTATCTTTGGAGGAAGAAGGGGAGTGTGAGGGTGATGAGGGGATAGGTGTTGTGTTTATCGGTTTTAGAGCCAGCTTCTCGATTCGGATGGTGTTTACGATTGAGTAAGGGTCGTGTTCTGGAAGGAGCCTGTTCAGACGTGGAGTCAGCAATTACCACATTGTAGATGTTCTGAAAAGACGAGAAGTGTGTATTCAAGAAATCCGAAGATTCGTGAAACACTCTGTAAGATAATTTGGGCTTCCCCAATACTTACAGTTGATATTCGGAAACCGGATATCTGTCTGACGGAGGACCCAGACAATCAGACCGCTCAGTCATACTCTCAATATCACTAACCGTGAGACGCTGTCTCGGTCTCCTCTGTCGTATCCTTGCTATCTGTATCCTTGATAGATCAGGAGCCGGTCGCGCAGGGCCGATCCAACCTCCTATTTCTCGACAAGTTGGAGCGAGCACTTTCCCGATGATGGATGTCGCTGACCAATACGTGTGACTCCGATACTGGAATCCGCTGTGTGGATGCATGTGTGTAAGTGCTGCTAGAGCATTACCACCTGCATCGTTGTCACAGTCGATTAGGGAATTCATGATCAGCCATGGTAAAGTTGGCCCAGGTAATATCATGCCCGTGAAATATGACATAGCATCCGAAGACCGGTCTTCGAGAGGTACATCGTCTACATCTCGTTCTTTAAGGACTTCGTCGACTTTAGCTAGATTTGGCCATTTCATGGCTCTGGCGAATTTACGCAGTGCTTTGACTTGTGCTTTCTTCGTACGGAGTTGGAATCGAACTGTCGAGTATCAGCTGGGCTCCAGGTACATACACTGTACTAAAATGAGGTGCAACTTACTCTGCTGAGGATTCTCCCCCGTCGAGAATTTCTGAATGCTCATGCACTCTCTCCACCTCCTAACCAGCGCCAAATCCCACCTAATACACGGCGGCAGCTGGCTCAACAACTTCTCCTTGGCAAACTCCGCGTGCTGTTTCGAATGAATGCGTAGGTATAACTCCATGCTCAGCAACAGCTGGTGAAAGAACAGCTTATACCGGCCTTGTTCCGTGTAGGTAGCATTAGCAAAGAACTTCGCCACGACCTGGTTCTCCGGCCTGCTGAAATCGATCCACTCCCGTCTCGACAACACGACTATCAGGTCCGAGATCTGCTTCTCCATGGCTTTGTGCGGCGCCAGGATCCGGTCCGGGTCACGGAGGAGGTTCCGGTACAGGTTCTTGTACATCAGATCTTCATAGTCCTCCTCAAACCCACTCTCAAGATAGATGAGTCGTTCGAGGATAGTGGAAAATTCCACCTCTCTAGGTACAACACCTGGATCCCGTAGTTCGATAGGTGGGTTCATCTTGCTTGACAGACTGACCCAGTGATTGAAGGTAATAGTACCCGCTCTAGCTCCATTGCAGAACGCCATACTAGGCTGTTCCAGCGTCTCCCACGGATTTGTAGCTCTCTCCAAACCTTGAAGCCTCAACGAATTCGCAGCGAAAGCCTCCGTGTAGATCTGCCCAACATCCGTACCAACCCCACCGTTCCCAACACACGTCGCGTAAAGATTATAGTAATCTTCCGCGGCGTGCGGGATGGATTGCCTGACGCCCTTAAAGACAGGCACGCCTGAAGCAATCAGTTCCATAGCTTTGCCCTGTGATAGCGATTCATGGCGGGTGTATCCGGGAGGCGGCCATTCCGTCAGTGGCTGGGGAGCAGGTATGGGACTCGCACGAATAGAAGCAGATGTTGAGGTTCGGGCTCCTCCAGATGTCCTTCTGTGAGTGCTGCCATGTTCAGATTTCGCGCGTGGGGAGTGGGAGCTGTGTGAGCGTTCGTGATGGTGATGTCGGTTTGGATCGCGCTCGCGACGGTGTCGGCGTCCTTTGCGGTCTTTACCCCTCTCCCTGTCTTTCTCTCTATCTTTATCCTGTTGGACATTAGTATCGGCATCAACAACGAGGGATATTGTGGAATAGAGCTATCAAGTGCATCGATGACGTGGGGGAATGAGGGGCACACACGATTTTCGACTCCGTAGGCTGGTCTGAAGTACTGCGACTTCTAAAGAGGCCGAGGATCTTTCGTTTGGCTTCGCTCATGATGGGTGGTCCTATTCATATTCGAATGATCGAGGAGTCGCGGGTAATGTACTGTTGTATGTCTGTGGTGGGTTGCGCGAAGTCTTCGGGTTGCCGCGTCCCTGGTGCGAGGCTGAGCAGGATATTCAGTGTCTCAGAACCTCCTGGAGCCTAGAGACGATGATTGATTGTGGGGCTTCATTATTTCTTTTGACGGAGTGAGGTTGGAAAATTTTCAGAACGGTGATAGAGTTTCGGATTTGTTTCCTGGATATGCGCGGTTGTTCGTTGTCAATATCACGAAGTGGCACATGTCACATCAGTCTCGGGATCAGCCTTGTGGGAAACGTGCACTGTGCCAAGAGATCCGCACAGGGGGCTCATTGAGCTTCAAGCAACATGCACGGGAAATGTCCATCTCATGGAAGAAGCACTTAGGCTTTTGACAGATTTGGATTTAAGAGCAAAATTGCCAACTAGCTAGTCATCTTCCACTTTGTTACATATGTACTGATTAGTCCTGCAACCTATATATACTCCTTTCACATGTCTGCATCCAAAAAGTTCAAAAAATCGGTACACTTCACCATGGTTATAACAGTTCAACCTTCATTTCCACAGCCTGAGGTGTTGTGGCTATGAACGTAACGTTGCCATGCACAGGCTCATTAAGTCTCTCCATAGCGGCATGGTACTAAAACTTGTTAGTTCGAACATGATAAGGTCTGAAATATATCTTACCTGGAAGTAGAAGTTGAGAATGAGGGACATCATCAAAGCGAAACTGACAACCATTGGCCCAATCATGTTATCAAAGTCCTTTCCACTTCTCTCCACAATCATATTTCTTCGGACTCGGTGCATGACGGTACCCCAAACACCCGCAAAGATAGCAATAGCAAGATATATGAATCCAAAAATCTCAGCGACTCTGTTCTGGCCAGCAGTGTTGTAGAGTGAGACGGCGAGGACACCGAGGAGAACGCAGATGTGTTGCCATTTCAAAAACGTTCTCTCGTTCGCAAGCCAGACCTTCGGCTCGACCTGTAGAGGTCCCGAATCCTTGATTAGTTGTGTGGGCTTCGTGACACCTGGAGGCAAGACAACATTTCGTTCTCGTCGTGCTTGAGCGTATCGAGACAATGAGAAAGATGGGAACATCGAGGACATGGTGCCATAGGCACCAATATTGCTGTCCTCTCCGTCATCCTCATCGCCTTCTTCCTCGATATTGTCTTCCGTGTGAGACTTGCTCCGGCCACTGAAATCCGACCGCTTGCCAGCTCGCTCCTCGGCGGCCATGCGTTCTGCCATGTATGATTTGCCGAGCGGCGAGCTAACAGCAGCTCTGAAGCTGGAAGAGGCCTTAGGGGTGGCTCCAAGCAAGCTACCAACGACCTGCTCATTCTCCCGTCTCTTCGCCTTTCTCTCTTCCTCCTCATCAAACGCGGCTTGGGGATCCTTTCGGATATCGGTTTCAAGTTCACTGAGCCAGAAGGGCAGATTATTGACATTATCTTCGAACAAAGATGCAACTCCATGGACGAATTTTGAGAATCGGGGCGCCTTGTGTACTAGATGCGATGCCATCAAGTCTTCCACCCATTGTGGATGCTTCTTAGCAACATCCTCCTTGACCTTGACCTCAAGAATGGAGTAAGGGAATCTAGAAATCTCGCCCTTGTTGATATTTGCGAATGGGTACACCATAGCTCCCTCATCAACATCAAGTCGGTGCCAGTTTTCCGGATTCCGGCACGGCCGGTCAGGGTCGATAGCATCCTCTCTAATGAAAGCCAGGCAAGTATCGATTGATATTCTGACCTTGTCATCCAAGGGCTTCTGGAATGCCGTTCGGGTATAGTTTGCTCGAAGTATTGGCTGCAACTCCTTCTCGATAATGAACTTTTGGATGTCCGTAACCGTTTCTCTGAACTCCTGGATCTTGGCTTCTGGCTGGCCCTGGCGTTCCATTTTCGCAATAGCCTTCTCCATCCTGTACTCTCCTCTGATGAACGCCTGTATGTATTTCTCCTTGATCGCAAACTTGCGCTCCTCGCTGGTTCCATTTTCGTGGATCATTTTCTTCTCGATCACAAACTCGGGACCTGAATTAAACTGCCCGAACCAGCGGATCCGGAGTGAGGAAGCATCGACTTGACGATCGACCTTCTGGTTGTACAAGGAGAATTCTGGATTATCGAAGTAGAGTGAGTTAAGAGTCGGGTCGCCTTGGTTCTCGAGGCCTTTCGCAGATTGTTCGCTGTATACGAGGACTGGAAGTCGACGGAGGATATAGGTCTTGACCTCTAGTAGATTATCAGGGTGAACCCAGACTGATATTTTGTCAGCAATAGAACATCGAAATAAGCAGTGGGCACTTACATTTGTAGGCAGTGTACCTCTCCCCATTCTGGATCTGCGATTGGGCCTCCGAGGCCGAAGCTTCCGGTGCAGGCTCCGTCTCGTCAAGCTGCTGTCTCACTGCATAATACATGATTGACAGCTTGTTCAACAACGGCGAATATCCCGACTCCGTATTGAACGGTCTCTTGGACAGGGTCATCATCATCATGGGCCGAATCTTGTAGTTGTTGCCCCTCTTCCGATCGTGCTTCTTGACAATCTTCAAGAACGCTGTATAGTTGATGTTGCTGTACTTCTTCAGCTCCTTCGTCTCGTTGATTATCTCGTCCAGCTCGCCCTCGATCTCCTTGAATCGGGCAACGGTGATGTCACCCTTCTTCGCGTTGCCATCTTCGGGCACCAGGTCTTTCAGTTTGTCGGCGCAGGCATTGGCTCTTTGCTCAAGGCTCTTGAATGTCTCCTGCTGAAAGGCAGCCACCTTCTCGAGCTGCACGTTTAGGATCTCGTCGCAGAATTGGCTCTCGTCGGTTTCTGTCCATTTGGAATCCTCCTCTTCGTTCTCTCGCAGCAGGCTCTTCAGCTTCGCATAGTCCATGTACTGTCCCTTCCATTTCGGATAGGTCGAGTTCCGCAACTTCTTGCCGAAACGCATCTTGCCGGTCGTGAAGCTGTTGACAAGGTGGTCTTCGAGGGGAGAGGTTGCAAGAGTTGGAGTTGGTACTGGAACAGACGTTGGTTCGAAGTGGGAGTGACGAGGACGAGCTTTAGCTTTGGTGGAGTTGGCGTACCAGCCCGCGCGCCGCTTCTTTTTAGCTCCTCGGGGACTGGCAGGTGCAGGTGGCAGGTGCAAGCGGGCAATCAATGGATAGAGACTTCACTTAGCAGGACAATTGAGTCTTGGAGGTCAACGATGGAAGCTCAATTGATTGATGGAGAGAGATAGTAAAAGTGTCAAAAGCTTCAAATTCTTGGATCTTCACTCGCCTCTCTGCACACACACCACACCGCAGCAGAACAGGGCAGGGCAGGGAAGAGAAGAAGAGGATCAAATCAAGCTCCAATCCAGACCCTGCCGCCGGCTTGCAGGGATCGCGGATAGCTCCAAGATAACCGGGCAACGTGGGTAAATGGTCAGCTGCGATTCGCTGGCTGGCGATTGGGAATTGGAAATGTCAGGGTTCTGCAGGGCGGGATGATGCATGTGTGAAAGGTTTCTTTTCCAACCCCACTTTGCATTGAGCACAGGCAGGCAGGTGTTGACTTTCGAAGCGATGAGAGGCTGGCTCTGCAACTGTCAATGAGGAAGAGATTTCGTAGGAGCAAAGCAAATTTGACATTCTTTACTCTGTTACCTAAACGAATGTCAATTGTTTATTAAATATAAATAAACACATCTCCGGATCGAGACTTGCTTATCGAGAACCATTGCAGTCGTATCAACGAGAAGACCATAAGTAGCGGCTGCCCCCATGAAATGAAAAGTTGACATGTCACATCACCATAATCATTACAATCAAAGGTATATACGATCCATTCCATTCCATATGTACAATCCAATCAAAAAAATATAATGCAACGCAATTCAATCCAATCCAATCCGCAGGACAAGCAAGACAGCAAACTCCTCCCATCATCTTGCAAAGTCAAAGAATTTTCCCTCTCCCAAGACCGCTGGTATCGTAAAAGGCATAAAGATGAGAAGACGGTAACCGTTCGTTCGCTAAACCATTTATACATACGAAGGCATCCTGTCCCGTTCCAAGTGATCGTGCATGCTCATGTGGTATCGTATCGTGGCAAAAGAAGAGGCTTGAAAGCCTCCTTTCTCTCATCACATGCCCGACTCCAATGCTTTTCCCGTTTCCCCCGACTTATGCAATCTCCCTTGGTTTTGAGTCGGCGTGTCATCGCCCGTTTTTCTTCGTCTCTCCTATGTACTAGTCTTTCAGGATGCGGCGACAGCGACCTAGATTGGTACACGCTCAGCGCGACCTTGAGCTTACTTGGCCTGGTCCTTGCCGAAGATCTCCTGAGCGGTCCGCTTGACGATACCTCCCGTGACTGGGAGGCTGGTGGACCCCTCGAGATAGAGATCAACCTCGCGAGCAGATTGACGACCTTCGTTGATACCCCTGAGTACATGATTAGCAATTGTTCGGTTTCTGCAAATAGTTATCAAGAACTTACCAAACAATGAGGGACTGTCCACGACGACAATCACCAGCAGCAAAGACACCCTCCACGTTGGTGTGGTACTTGCCAGGAGGGGTCTTGACGTTTTTGCGAGCATCCTTCTCAACCTCATCACCAAGAACACGGTCCTCGGGACCCAAGAAACCCATGGACAAGAGCACAAGCTCGGCAGGGAAGAATTGCTGAGATCCTTCAATCTTCTTCATATCCCATCCACCAGTGGCAGACTTGGTCCACTCAACACGGATTGTGTTGATGCCCTTGACCTTTCCTTCTCCATCATCGACGAAGTCCTCGGACATGACGCAGAACTCACGAGGATCGTGGCCCATGTGTTGCTTGACTTCGGTGTGACCATAGTCTACACGGTAGATTCTTGGCCACTGTGGCCACGGGTTATCGCGAGCACGCTCATTGGGCGGTTGTGGCAGCAACTCGAAGTTGGTGACTGACTTGGCACCATGACGGACGGAGGTACCGATACAATCGTTTCCAGTATCACCACCACCAATGACCACAACGTTCTTGCCCTTGGCGGAGATGTACTCGCCATCCTGAAGCTCGGAGTCAAGAAGAGACTTGGTGTTCTTGTGGAGGAATTGCATGGCGAAGTGAATGCCCTCGAGGTTTCGGTTCTTGATTGGAAGATCACGAGCAACTGTAGCACCAGTTGCAATGACAACGGCATCGTTCTCGGCCTTGAGATCGGTGAGGGTGATCTGGTCTCCAATGGCAACACCGGTCTTGAAAATGACTCCCTCGGCAGCCATGAAATCGGTACGGCGCTTGACAATCTTCTTGTCGAGCTTCATGTTTGGGATACCGTACATGAGAAGACCGCCAAGACGATCAGCACGCTCGTAGAGGGTAACCGAGTGACCAGCCTTGTTGAGTTGGTCAGCGCAAGCAAGACCAGCTGGTCCAGATCCGACGATAGCAACGGTCTTGCCAGTGCGAACCTTTGGTGGTTGAGGAACCATCCATCCCATGTCAAAACCACGGTCAATGATCGCACACTCGATGGACTTGATACCAACGGGATCTTCGTTGATTCCGAGGACGCAGGCACCTTCACAAGGAGCTGGGCAAACACGGCCAGTGAACTCGGGGAAGTTGTTGGTCATGATGAGACGGTTCAGGGCATCTCTCCACTGGTTTTGGAAGACCAATTCATTCCATTTAGGAATGATGTTAGAGATTGGGCAACCAGAATCAGACTGGCAGAACGGAACACCACAGTCCATGCAACGAGCAGCTTGGTACTTGAGCTCGTCTTCGTCCAGACGCTTGGACAACTCAGCCCAATCCCGAGTTCTGGTCTTAGCAGAGCGGTACTTCTCGGATCGACGCTGGTATTTCATGAACCCCTTCGTCTTGTCCAAGACGAGGGATCTCTTCTTCTCCACGGCAGAGTCGCCAACGGTCTCCTCGATATCCTGGAGACTAGACTTTTCGTGCTTGGCCTTGTCTTTTTCGTGCTCCCGGATAGGGATGCCTGGGATGTTTGGCATTTGGAACTCCGCACGTTTGGCCTCAGCAGCCTTGGCGGCCTCTTCAGCAAGAACACGCTTGTAATCAACTGGAAGAACCTTGACGAAGCGAGGAAGTGCACGATTGAAGTCGAGGAGGATTCGGGCGGCAAGCTCAGAGCCAGTGTAGTGGTGGTGGTCTTCAATCAAGCCTCGAACATAGGCGATTTCGGCAGGGTCATCGATTCCTGAAGCCTCAACCATCTCGGGGTTGAGCTTGGACATGAAGTCTTGTTGGATATCAAGAATATACGCAATTCCACCAGACATACCAGCCGCGAAGTTCCGACCAGTGCTGCCGAGAATGAGCACACGACCTCCAGTCATGTACTCACAACCGTGGTCACCAACACCCTCAACAACAGCTGTAGCACCGGAGTTGCGAACAGCGAATCGCTCTGCAGCAACGCCGCGGAAGAAACAAGTTCCACTGGTAGCACCATACAAGCAAACGTTTCCAATGAGGACGTTCTCTTCGGCCTTGAATACAGCAGCGCGGGGTGGATAGATGATAAGACGGCCTCCAGAAAGACCCTTTCCAACATAATCGTTGGAGTCACCCTCCAACTCCAAAGTGACACCTGGTGCGAGGAAGGCACCGAAAGATTGACCTGCAGATCCCTTGATGTTGACGTGAACGGTGTCCATAGGCAGACCTTCTTCTCCATACCGCTTGGAGATTTGGTAAGACAGAGATGTGCCCATGGCACGATCGGTATTGACAACGTCGCACTCAATTCGGGATGGCAGACCCTTGTCAAGAGTTAACTCGGCCTCGGAGATCAACTTGTTGTCCAATCTGACGTAGAGACGATGATCCTGCTTGCGGACATTGAATGTCGCAACGCCAGGTCGCAACTTGTGGGCTGGAGTAAGGATCAAAGACAAATCGATATTCTGAGTCTTCGGTGTGCGGAGATCTTCGCGGACTCTCAACTTCTCAGCATGGCCAACCATTTCGTTGATGGTTCTGAAGCCAAGCTTAGCCATGATGGCTCGCAATTCATTGGCAATGTAATAAAAGAAATTTATGACATGCTCTGGAGTACCCTTGAATTTCTTGCGAAGCTCTGGGTCTTGAGTGGCAATACCGACAGGGCATGTATTGAGGTGGCATTTCCTCATCATGATACAGCCCATGGCGATGAGAGGAGTTGTAGCAAAGCCCCATTCTTCGGCACCAAGCAAACAGGCGATAGCGACATCACGTCCAGTGCGGAGTTGACCATCGGTCTGGACAACAACACGACCACGGAGATCGTTCAACACCAAAGTTTGATGGGTCTCAGCAAGACCAAGCTCCCATGGAAGGCCGGCATACTTGATACCAGTCCATCTGGAGGCACCAGTTCCACCATCGTGACCAGAGATCAAGATGTGATCGGCCTTGGCCTTGGCAACACCAGAAGCGACAATTCCAACACCAGTCTCGGAAACAAGCTTGACAGAGACTCGAGCGCGAGGGTTGGAGCACTTCAGATCGTAGATCAATTGCTTGAGATCCTCGATACTGTAGATGTCGTGATGTGGGGGTGGGGAAATGAGACCGACACCGGGGGTGGAGTGACGAGTGCGAGCAATGGACTTTGAGACCTTGTGGCCAGGAAGCTCACCACCTTCTCCGGGCTTGGCACCTTGAGCCATCTTGATCTGAAGCTCATCAGAGTCGGCAAGGTAGTTGGAAGTGACACCGAATCGGCCAGAGGCGACTTGCTTGATAGCGGAACGCATGGTATCGCCATTTGGCATTCTCTCGGATCGCTCTGGGTCTTCACCACCTTCACCGGTGTTGGACTTTCCACCAAGACGGTTCATTGCAACAGCAAGGGTAGAGTGAGATTCCATGGAGATAGAGCCATAGGACATGGCACCTGTGCAGAATCTGCGGACGATCTCTGTCCACGGCTCAACCTGATCGATGGGTACTGGAGAGCACTCATCGAACTTGAAGTCAAGCAGACCTCGAAGGGTGCAGGACTTGATCTGCTCATACTCAGAAAGTGAGTATGCCTCGTAGGACTTGTCATTCTTGGTGCGGACTGCATCTTGGATGTTGGCAATGGAAGTAGGGTCGTTGATGTGAGGTTCTCCGCCGTCACGCCAATGGTATTCGCCAGACTCGACGAGACCTGGGACGCTGACGGTGTAGCGGGATGGGAATCCTTTCTCGTGGAATCTGAACGCATCTTCGGCTATGAGCTCAAATGTGATACCCTTGATTCTGGTGGCTGTTCCCTTGAAGCAGCGGTCCACGACAGTGTCATCAACACCAAGGGCCTCAAAGATCTGAGCACCCTTGTAACTGGCCAAGGTGGAAATACCCATCTTACTCATGACCTTCAAGATACCACCATCCGCAGAGTACTTGTAGTTGCGTATGAGCTCATCATCAGTGAGCTTCTTTCGGATAAGACCCTCGCGGTTGAGCTTGATAATGCACTCCATGGCGAGGTACGGGTTGATAGCATCGGCACCGTAGCCAACGAGAACACACATGTGGTGGACCTCACGGGCCTCTGCAGTCTCAACAACGAGCGCAGCAAGAGATCTCCACTTGTTGTTGACCAAGTGATGGTGCACCATACCAGATGCGAGGAGAGCAGAAACAGGAACGCGGTCTGCAGAAGTAGCACGATCAGAGAGAATGATGATGCGGTCCTTGTTGTTGATGGCTGCAGTGGCTTCATCGCAGATGAGATCCAGGTGCTTGATGTATCCCTCGACACCTTCGGACTTGGGGAAAGTCAAGTCGATAACCTTGACAGTCCATGCTGAGTTCAACTTGTTGATGTTCTTCAATGCATTGAATTCGGGGATTGAGAGAACGGGTGTTGGAAGAAGTAATCGGCCGCACTGGGAGGAATCCATCTCGAGCAAGTTACCTTGAGGTCCCACGTAGCATTGCAGTGACATGACAATGGCCTCTCGGATAGGATCGATGGGAGGGTTGGTGACTTGGGCGAACAATTGACGGAAGTACTCGTACAACAGACGAGGAGCTTGAGCCAAGCATGCAAGTGGAGCATCGTTACCCATGGATCCAAGAGCTTCCTTCTCATCGGAAGCCATAGGACCAAGGAGCAGACTGACTTGCTCGAAGGAGTATCCAAATGCTCTCAGCATGGGATCTTCTTGAATTGCAGAAGCGTCTGGCTTTGGAGACAGGTCAATGGAGCCATTCTTGAGAAGGTCCTCATGAACCTTTGGCAGGCTCACAAGCTCCTTTTGGAGCCAAGCTCTGAAGTCATGACGGGTAGAGACAGTGTTCTTGAGTTCACTGTCGTCGATAATGCGTCCAGCAAGAGTATCGACAAGCAACATCTTTCCAGGTTGCAGGCGACCCTTGAGTATTACACGCTCGGGATCCACGTGAATGGTGCCGACTTCTGATGCACAAATGATTCGGTCATCGTCCATGACATAGTATCTGCAAGGACGAAGACCATTTCTGTCCAAATTGGCACCGCAGTATCTTCCATCTGCGAATGTGAAAAGAGCGGGTCCATCCCACGGCTCCATCTGGCAAGCTGCCCATTCGTAGAAGGCGGCCTTGGCAGGATCCATTGCAGAGTTGTCCTCCCATGCTTCTGGGACCATAAGCATGACAGCCTCTGGGAGGGAGAGGACACCGTTGACGGTCAACAATTCGAGAACGTTGTCAAAAGCGGCTGAATCAGAGCCACCGTCTTCAACAATTGGGTAGAGCGATTCAAGTTCATCGCCAAAGATATCTGACTGCATGACACCCTCGCGAGCTCGCATCCAGTTCTTATTCCCCCGCAATGTATTGATTTCACCTGGTTAGGAGTTAGTACACGTACTGCTGTTGAATTTTTTACAATAGTTCCATACCATTGTGGGCTGCCCATCTCAGGGGCTGAGCACGATCCCATGATGGGAAAGTGTTGGTAGAAAAACGGGAATGCACGAGTGCGAAATGGGCTTCGTAATCGGCATTAACCAGATCATAATAGTACTGGTAAACTTGGACGGGGGCAAGCTGGCCCTTGTAAACAATGTTCTTGTTTGACAAAGAGCATAAATAGAACCAGTTGTGCAGGCCAATGGTATGAGTCGCACGCTTTCGAAGCACATAAAGTTGCCTCTCGAAATATTTCTCATCAAAATGATCAGGGTCGGTGGTCTCTGGCGAATTGCCATAACCATATGCAGATGCTAGCACAACGAATGGCTGCAGAATGATGGGCTCACGCGAAGCAGCAGCAGGACCAAGAAGAGTAGAATCTTTAGGAGGCTCTCGCCATCCCAATACCCTCAACCCCAGTGACTCTGAGATCTCTTCCAATTGTCTCTTTGATTCATGCAACGTCTCCTCGTCTGGCTTGAAGAAAAGATTGCCCACAGCGTATTGCCCCAAGGGCGGCAGCTTGATATCCGTTTCGCGTTCGAAATTCTTAATGAAGAACTTGTGGGGGATCGAAGTCATGACACCTGCTCCATCTCCATCTCGCGCATCGGACCCCACTGCACCACGATGGGTCATGTTACACAACAAATTCCGCGCTGGAGAAGAAAAATATTAGCATATTATCGTACAGTATGGGTGTAGGGGCATACCATCGCTAACAATCTTGTGGCTCGCTTTGCCCTTAATGTGACTGTAAATTGGGTCAGCTGTGCGTCTGCTTGGTAGTTGATTGGATCTGTACGTACCAGGCAAATCCGACACCGCAAGCATCTTTCTCCAACCCAGGATCATACAAGCCCCTATTCATTGGATCAGTATTGGCACTCGGAGATGTCGGGAACTGGGAAACTCACTGCTTCACCGGGAGAGCACCTGCCCAAGACCCGTTCTCCTCTGTCTGGTACTCATATTGATGGTACACCTCATTTTCGGCGTCGATCTGGGTTTGTCTGTCGTTGAAATCGTCGACTTTTGCCATAGCAGGCAAAGTAGCGGCGATTTCGAGAGTGGTCAGGTTTGGTATGGTGTGTCGCCTCTGTTTGTATTTGCGCAAGAGGCTGTGCGACTTGTTGTTGGTTTGTTTGGTTGTTTGGTCTGGAGGGGCAAAATCAGGTCAGTAGGAAAGACGAGGCAGAGCTAGAAATATTTAATTGAAGTTGCGGTTTTGTGAGTTTCGAATTGACAAATTGCTGATTGAAAAGAAAGCAGAAATGAGATCAGAGAGAAGGGATGAATGTTGTAGCTCGAGTAGCGTGGTGAAGCTGCCGATCGGTTGCGTCAGGATTGGCTTGTGCTTGTGAATGGCGGGCTCTTGATTGACGGAGACGCTTGTTCCCCAATTTATACAGAATTGTGCCCCCGCGCCGCCAGCTTGATAAGATAGAGTGGACTATCTGCTCTGATCCGTTCTGCTGGACTGGACTGACTGGACTGGCCAACTCAGAATGGTCGCATGCATAATGATGCCCACGTCCACCACTGGGTTTTGCCCACGATAACAGGCGATTGGCGGGTCCCGGATGGCAGGCACAGTGAGGGGAAGACGAGCAGGGCGGAGGTAAATAAGGTCGAGGTAGATAGATACTCACAGTAGTGGGTGGGTAATCACAGCACAGCACAGCACAGCTCGAGTCAACAACACCACGTTTGGGGGTTGGGACAGTATGAATTGAAGTCGGGGAGGGAGGGAAGAAAAAGATTGGGAGCAGGAAGGCCTTTTATTGCTCCCACACAGGATTTGGCTGGCGCGGTTTCGTTGGTGGAGGTAAATTTAATGAGGGGTTGCGAGCTAGTGATGGGATGGTGAAAGTGGAAGGTTCGGCCTGCACCGGACGGACCAGGACATCTCGTCTCGCTCGACTTCAAGCAGGCAAGCAAGCAAGCAGATCTGACGACCAGGGCCAGGGAGGAGGGGGGAGGAGAAGAGGAGAGGAGACTGCATCCAATGGAATGGTCATCAATTCCTCTTTTCCTTTTGCCTCTATTTCCTGTAAGCGCAATAGTCTCTCTTGAATATGACTACTGCTCTGCCTGGACACACACACGAATATCAAAACAAGTGATTCAATCTACTACTGCAATACTACGCCAGTTTTGGTCCAGGTCGAACAAGACTACTTCCATTCCACGAAACCATTTCAGAACTCCCGCTCTCCCGCCGGGTGTAAAGTGCAAACGTCTCAGACCATCAACTGCTACCTAGGTAGCTAGCCAACATCCGTGATGACCACGGTGATCTTTCTCCTTCGCTCTTCCGCCACGCCTCGCACAAGTCTAACACAGAGAGATACCATCCACTCTCCAAAGCTCCTGTACCGGCCATCTCAGTAGTAGTAGTGGGGATCAACAAAGTGGTGACATGTTCCACTCTCCTGGCTCTCTAGCTTTCCGATTAGTTTGACTTGCTCATCTCATCCGTGGACGTATATAGCCGAGAACAGTCAGGAATCAAATCCTCTTCTCATTTCTCGCCCGTCCTCGGAAACACTTGTTCGAGTTCGCAGGCTCGTTCACCAGCTACATACAGTACCAAGGAACCAGGTTCTTTAACAGCAGCACCCCACATGTCGAGCCAGGAAAGCTCGAGACATCTCGACCAGGCTGCAGCTCGAGGTGCATATGTCGTGCTGTGCAGGCTGCCGATTACCCAAATGCAAGATGCACATTGGTTCAGCAAATAGGGTGTGGGGAGCGTAGCCTCATCCTGCACCGGCGTCGATGAGACCACGAAAAAAACTTTCTTCTGCTGCAAGCCGATATCGCCGTTGGCCAGCACGAGCAGGGCCAACCTTATTACATAGCGGGCACACTGATAGGTCAATCCTCACACGGGGGCTCGTCGAGACGGGCGGATGGGCCGTTGTAACTGGCCTAAAGTCAGCATCCAAGCATCAAAGGCTCGCCGAGGGACAAGCAGACTGGAGCTAAGCTGCGAGCTACAGCGCACTAAGAGAGATGCCGGGAACTGAAGCGGAATATTCTGCAGATGCAGAGGGAGGATTTTATATCAGGATTCGCAATTGGACAGCCTTTTAACAGGGGTCCCCGCAACGAGGTGGTACGTAGTGAGAATGACACATGAGAGAGACATCCCGTCCTCGTCTGCTCCAATCAACATGCGAGGATAGAGAGATTGCAACAAGCATGTTGGAGGGGTTGGGTCCCTGCCACGCCTGTTGCTGCCCCCATGTCGATTTGCCCCACGCAGTTGCACGCAGACGATGCATGGGCGAGATGGGGTGGCGGATCAAGCAAGGGAAAGAGAAAGGTTTGGATTTCTGTGCACTTGTGCTCGTGATGCCGGAACATCTTGGAACACGTCAACTGCGACCTCGGGCGCAATCGGAATCGCCCGATGGACGAGTCCTGGGCCAGTGCTTTTCAAATTCCAATTAATATTAGGCAAAAGAAATCAGGGACACCGAGGAAACGAAAGAGGTTGGACGACCTTAAAGAGCGGTCAAAACTTAGAGCAGTCACAGAATTGTCATCGATTGAGCATTTCCCGATGCTAAGGCGGCTGAGTGTGGAAGGCTGGTTCTGCTTGTCACAAAATGACCTCTATCTTACGAGAGAGAATTCCTCTCAACAGACAGCTAGGGTTGTCATCGTCTCTTGGACCCGAAGACCGGATGAAGTGAGAGAATACAGTCGCAAAAGTGGGAGGAGGAGAGTGAGGAGGAGGGGGAATTGTGAACTCAATGAAGGTGGGTTTCCCATGTGCTGGTCCAGCTGCCTGTGAGATGGGAGTTGGGGACATCTTAAATCAATTTGACACTTGCTTTCCTTGGACAGAACTGAGTGAGTAGATGAAACTGAACTGACAAGTGACGAAATACTGTAGTCTAGCTTCAAAAGGCAAATATAATTGGTTGTGGGATGGTACTAGGCAAATTGGAAATAATAATCAATTGTGTTATTCGTTCTTCTCTCCAAGCGAGGGGTAAGAGAAGGCTGAGATGGGAAGGCTACTACGGCGGGCTAGAAAGTGGGTAGGCTTGAATAAGGTTTAGCGCGGCCTCGGTTAGAGTCCGAGCTTCAATATTTCGTAGTAATGTGATGTCAACAACAACGCGCAGGCGCAGAACACGAACTTTTGCCATTTACCTAGCAGGGCACAAATCGTCAGAATGTTCTCCCTACCAAGCCTAGCCCCCCAAGACGTAAGTTAGACCTCTCTTCATTAACAGAATCCAAACTAGCATCAGAACATGTCTTCACAGCTTCCAAGCCCAGTTTCAAAACAGCTACTTCGAGAGCCAGTAACTGACATGCGCAGTCCTATTCATTATGGTATACCTCATCCACGACACCAACTCCATCTGCCTTCACCGACCAACCTCTACCATCCAATCCCCACGACCACACAACCACACACCAACCCTCTAGACGCCATCTCCCTCCCCACCGAACGCCCCTCTCCCGCCTCCGCCACGATGAGGAATACATGGAGCGCCGCAAACTGAACATCCAGAACTACGGCAGCGGTTGGATCAAGCCCCCAGGAATCCAGAAGTCACTCCACCAACAGCGCGAGGAGAAGCGCGAGATGGAAGAACACCAGGAAGCACTCCGCCGCGAAGCCCTCGCACAGGAACTTGCTGAGGCGGAGGCTGCAGAGGGTGTAGATGAGTTGTTACAGGGCGAGGGCATGGATGGCGATGTGGAGGAATTGAGGGATTTGGATGACGATGTACCGGATGCGGATGCCGATGCGACGAGGCTGCTAGAGTCGGATTCAGAGTCTAGTGAAGAAGATGAGGAAAACGAGGTCGACGAAGTACCAAGGAATGTCCTGGCTTCACGATTACCCGACGATGTGTATAGGGAGGCCTTGCTTCGAGGAGAAGAAGTACGACAGACGAGGTTTGGTGAGGAGGGTTCTGTTGGCGATGACGATGAGGGAGGGGATAATATGCTACAAGAGGAGGACTTGATGCACGAAAACCATGGTGAACTCCATGACATGGACATGAACATGGACGGCGATCTGGACGACGATATTCCTGAAGCTTCGGCGGATGGGTATGAGCATACTGACACAGAGGAAGAGCTGTCCAGCAGTGAGGAGGACAGTGCTGATGATAGCCAACTTCCACAACGAGCTGCAGCCTCGAGTATGGTCAGGAGTGATGGTACGCAGAATAGTATGGACTTGAGCAACTTGATGTCAGGGAGCAGTCAACTGGGAAGCAGTCCTCGACGATTATCTGGATTTCGCAACAGGAGAGGGCGGTCCTCATGAGAGGAGCTAAGATTACCTGAAGACTTACGTCTACCCGTCCAATAATAGCTACTATGGAGAGAGTGTATAAGCCTAATAACGACCAAAAAAATAGATACCCCAGACAGAAGAATCAAAAAAATGTATTAACAGCCAGCGCGCAGCCCATCATTTCACTAAAACCGTTTCTATAATACACTCCTTCCTTAATTTCAAAACCCTTGCCCGTGGACATGAACCCAAAACGCCGAATATCCATGCAAAGACCATGACCATCTCTGTCCATTCCAGCTGAATATACACATCTTCCATCCTCCCCTCCATCTTCTCTTCACCCACTCTGGACTTCCCTTCTAATCGCCCAAGCACAAGTCTAAATCCACACCCAGAAGAACAAGAACCCAACAGCCGCAAAGAAAGCCAACCACACCTTCCATCCCACACCCGTCCTCTCCGCCATAACAAGCATACGATTCATAGTCCCCTTCAGTCTGAGTCTCGTACCGTCGAAGGAATCGTTCATTTTCTCCGCCAGCGCTGAGGATTCGCGGATTTCATCACCAATGGCTATCGTCATCTAGAACCTGTCAGCTAGAGTGTCTGAAAACCCCCCCAAAAAATGGGTTGTGAGAAGAGAGGGAGAACATACATCTTTCAGTTGTCGTACTTTGCCCATTATGCCTTCCACCTGTCCATCATTCTGGCTTTCTAGTTCGTTCAAAACGGCATCACTGTATTGGCCTCTACAATCCCTTATTAGCATGCTTCTCCTCCTCCATCTCCATCTCCATCCCATCCCTCCCGTCTCGACCACAACTCTTCCCACCCCCTTCAATCCACCCCCCAAGGGAAAGACAAAAACCAACCTCTTATTCGGCGTCGCAGGTCTATACCCAGGACTCTCCACCCCCAACCCACCAGCACTATTCATGCCACCCGCCGTATTCCCACCCGAATACCCATATCCACCGCCCGCATATCGATTCGGGCTCACACTCCCATTACTCCTCGCATTCCCATTACTGCCCGCACTGCCGCCGCCATTGTAGCCCTCGAAGAGCGCGCTGCGAGGATCGCGCTGGTGGAGTGAGGAGGGTCCGAATCTGCTGTTTGGAGTGAAGAGTGTCAGTCAGGCAAATCCCAAATCAACATCCAACCCCAAATCCAGAAACGGCCAAGCCAAAAGATAATAAATATCAACTATTAGCAACGCCTACAGTGCGCGCAAATGCATGCTGAAGAAGGGCGTTCAATAAACCCTCCCCCCCTTTGAGGCGTCCCGCACCAAATAGGAGCGTCGCAAGGAATGCAATCATCCCCAACATGTCTCGCGAGTGGCCTGAAACCCAAAGGCGACCAAGGGAAATGCGCAAAAAGCAAAAGTAAAATACTAACCTTGAAGCCATTGTTGGTTGTGCTCCAGCAGCTTGGGCGACGATTCAAATGGATGGGATGGGTGTTATGACGCGATTGAAGTTGTGAGATGTGTTCTTCGGGAGTGAAGCCGCCCAGTCAAAATCGTTCGAAGTTTGGTGGGCGAGTGAGTGACATGAGGCAAAGTCCAAAAACTACGAAATTACTGTTATTTCCGCTTTCAGGGGTCGGAGGGTCTTTGTTACATATTGATGACTTTTACTTGGGGAACACTTTTCAGGGCTTGAATAGAACGCTTTTGCGCAACAAGCCTATTGTTGCTTCTGTCAAGGAACTTTCGAACAAAGGCGCTCTGATCATATCAAAGAATATCTCACGGCGAATTGAAGTCACAATATTTACACCCCTGATGTGCTCATTTTCTCTATGATTTGTAGAAAAGCGATACAAAGAGCATGCTTGAGAGTAACTCTCCGCCCATCCATCCATATGCATGACCCATGTCGTCGTCGCTCTACCAAATCAACCCAATCGTCATATCATATGCCCTCGTAATGCAATCAATGTTGTAGGAAAACTTTTGTCTGTCTGCCGCCGAAGAAGAGAGGGAAGAAAAGGAGATATCCAGTCGAAGTCGAAGAGGGAAAGACGTCCGCCGATCGAATGAACCCAGAGAACCAAGCCAGCAAACATGCAAGTGCAATGAAACCGTAAAGCTTGTCGGTCGGAAGCTTCCATCGCAGAGTGTCATGTGCCAACAGTCCAGTAGAAATTCAACCGCAAGCCATCCATCACCTCATGTTCCTTCGGCGCGGGTATCTACTTGTCCTTCATCTCGGCGTCCGAATCCTGAGGAGGCTCCTCGAAGTCATCATCATCATCGGAGTCCTCCTCCATCTCGCCATTCTGCTTCATCTCCTCAGCTGCCTTGGCATAGTCGATCTTGACACCGCGGGTGCGGCGACCGGACTCAATGATGTTGCCTCTATCAATAGCGGACATCTCATCATCATTCTCTTCTGCTGTTATGTTAGGTTGTATTCATTTCTTCATGCATGGGGTGCCTTACCAACTACATCTTCCTGCTGGGGGTGTTAGTCCGATCTGCGCTGTATTGTGCAAACATAGGAAACTCACCTCATCGGCTTCGGCCTCCTCTTCGCTGGAGCTGTCATCAACATCCATAGTGGTATCCTGCTGAGGCTCAGCAACGCCCTTGCCCTTTCCCTTGTCGGCAACGGAGGTGTTTGCAGATCCAGATTGGTCAGCCATTTTGAGATGGTTTTGTATGTTGGGTTTATGAGTTGCGATCGTAATTGTGGTTGAAGAGGTGGGTGGGTTGATGTTGTTTGGTTTGGGGGAGAGCTGAAATCGCGAGATCAAGATCGCGTTTGCAGGGAAGGCAAGAGCGCGAAGGCTGCAGCCGCCGAGGCACGGACCATATGTGTTCAGGGTGTTTGATTGGACAAACAGAACATCTTCAGATTCACTGAAGGTTCGACGAAGTTCGGTTTTGGAAGTATGAGATTGGCCGTATATTGGGAGATAAATCATTGTGATAGTTTGAGAGTATTGCACATTACGGAAGTTTCACAATATTTTTGTGAGACGTAACAATAGCTGGGTCACACAAGATCATGCATGAATCACAAGCAGCACACTCGATACGACAAGTCAGAAGAGAAATTGTTGTAGGAGCTGCATCCATTTCTAGGATTGATATTGCTATTTTGAGAGACATAGTACATTTCGTAGTCACTATGGAACTTGGTTTTCAAGTGAAAGATTCATGGTACGAGCAACCAAGCAGTATATACCTTCCGAAGAAGTGTGGCCAAGCAAGCTTATGCTGACCTTTTCGTAGCTTATGGTGCTTGTGATTCTCGCAGCATGCCTTCAAGTTTGCGATAACGCTCGTGATGCGAAGCTAAAGGCCCATCAGAGAGATGAAAGCACGATTGACATTTATTTGATCGAAAAACAAAAGTCCTCGTCACATTGGAAAAGACCATTGTGAAAACAGAAATGCAAGAATTCCTGGACCGCAGGTATAATCCCAATCGATGGGAAAGGGATGATCTGATGCTTCGTTGGAAGACAATAGGATATCGAACGTGGAAATGCTCCACTCCACCGCAAAATTCGCAACAAGCAACGAGAAATCCAGGGAATAGCAAGAAATACTTTCCTCTCCTGAGTCCTTGGATCAAAAGTTCTATATTCATCCAGTACCCTTCTAAAATACAACAACAAAACACTCACTCCCCACCACCAGTCGTCAACATAACCACGATACCACCCGCAATAACTACATTTCACGTCAGCACAACTCCTCCACAGTTCCAAAACCAAAAGAGAAAGGGAGAACCATAACTCACCCCACCAATACTTCTGCAACAGCGTCTTCTCTGTCGGAGGTTCCTCAACCTTGCCCTCAGGATTCAACACAACAGGTCTATTCAGAACCGGTTTCGTCCCCTCCCTCATCTTAACAACCTTAACCTTCGGACCGAAATCCCTCGTCTGCCCGGCATCGATACTGCTACTCTTACAGCTAACGCCAATGATGCCACCCTGCGCATCCAAGTTCAACACTATCGTCGGCGCATACCCCTTCGCGAATGTCTCGATAGAAGTAGTCGACGTCGAGGATTTCCACGTCGCGGTTGCGGGGTCGTAGATGCCTACGCGGAGGAGCTTGGAAGTCTCTTCGTCTTCGAAGAGCGGCGATTCGTAGGAGAGGATCTCGGAGGAGAGGGTTGAGGGGTTGAATTTTATTTCAGCGAGGGAGAGGGGTGCGGATTTGGAGGAGAGTGGTTGGATGTAGACGGTTGTGCTGTCTATTAAGTCGGAACTGATTGCTAATGCTGGGGCGCATATTGCGAGGACAGCGGCGAGGAACCTCATGTTTGCTGTGCTGGGATTGAAGGTTGTGAGGTTGCACTGTCGTTGAATTGGGAATGTTCATGGGTCTGAGGTCGTCGAGATGCGTCAGCCTTATTCTCTAACCTCAGGCACCATGACGAGGCTGAGGTGAACTGTTGTAACACGATGAACTTATGCGATCTTTGGAGTCTACAAGCGCCTAAAGAGCTATGTGGCGTACACATTTTGTGGTAAAGTTCTAGCCAACGGGTTAGTGAATAATTCCATAATTATTCACATGTTCTCTGCCAAATCTTCCTGGCCCATATCACTTCAATAGCAACCAGGGAGAAAAGGTAGAGCAAACACTCCTAGTAGTATGCATGCCATTGAATTGTGCCATTTCCTATTTGCCCCAAAGCTATGGCCTCTTCCTTTCTTGAAATTGCTTTCCCATCTATGGATACCTTGAATGTGGCCAGCCCTGCCATGAAACTGTCCCCAGAACACAAAACGCCGTTTTCCTCCCTATGCTGCCAAAGAAACTGAAGTGGGTATAACTCGTCTTCCAACTCATGAAGCTTCTCCCTTGCTTCCTGATGATTTATCGTCCTGAGTCCCGTCCTTGTTCGTAGAGACATCATCCATCCATTCCTTCCACTTCGTATCTGTCGTAGATTCAGGCGAAGCCTCAGCTTTGTCCTCTGAACCCGATCCTTCCAAGTCATTACTATCGTCGTCATCATCATCGTCCTCTTCTATTGAGCTCGAATCACTCTCGATTACATAGCCATCAGACCTCTCCACCAGACCGTTGTAGTAATCAACAAGGGCCTCTGGATTCGGGACAATCTTCCAATCGACCCGATATAGAAAATCAAGTTCCAGCAGTCCAAGCTCTGCAATCTTTATTCCCCCCACTCTAGCATATGTAGCATTGTTCCAGAAAGAATCAGATAGGCCTTTAGCAGCTACCGTTGCGGCTGTGATCAGAAATCGATGAACTGTAAGAGTGGTAACTGTGAACGCGGGGTAAAGCAAGCAAAGCCGATCAATGTAGTATACCATTGACAGCAGTAAAGGCGGTGTAAGAGTAGCATGTTTAGCAAGTCTTTGCAGATAGTCCAGCACAGATATTCCAGGAGGGGTTCTAGTAAATCAGCCCAGCTCTTGGTTGCAAACAGGTAACTGCTTACCTCGAATGGAACCGTGTAAGGACGCCGCTACGAAGAGGGAGTCTATCATTTGTTGTGATGAGCTCCTGTATCATGTTTGCGATGAGAATGACCATGTCTTCAACCGCACAGAACTCATATTTGGTAGGCAGAACTTTTGGTTCTTGGTCCGATCTCGGTCGCTTTGTACGTATGGTTTGTGTGGTCGTAGGAATAGACTGAGCAGTGCCTTGGGACTGCCGTCTTTTCAGTCCAGGGGACTCGGGTTGTAACGCGTGTTTGTGGGGGGAGGGGGGTAGAGAGGCGGCGACTGCTGACGCTGCTGGAGCCTCGTCTGATTCTTCTTCGATTTGCTCGACCTTCACAGGTGCAGGCGGCTCGACGGGTTGATCAACCTTCGAGTTCATTATTGGGCTCCACTGAGTCGCAGCGTCCACATATTGTGCCTGCGCTCGTGGTGGCGGGGTGCGGTATGCGACAGAGCCTTTGGACCTGGAGCTTGAGTTCCTTCTGGACAATGGCGACGAGGGAAGCGACTGTGAGGTCGGCGCATAATGGAAGATGGGCGAGGAAGCAGGCGATGCTCTATGTTGTGGCAATGGCTTCAGCATGGTCTTGAAAGGAGAGTCATCGTAGGTTCCTCAATGAATCCAGGCGCAATGCAGGCAGGCAGTCCGGTTGAGGAGGAAGTGACGAGGGAGAGTGGGATGAGAGCAGAGGCTTCTTTGGTTGATGAGCCCGGGAGATAGACAGAAAATGCCGCGAGTGAAATGCGATAAAATGTACGGTTGGACGTGAAGGCGAGATCTCCGTTCGTGATATGTCGTTGGTGTTGTCTCTCCTTGCAAGAAGCGGCTGCGATTGCGCCTCAACAGTGGACTGAAATTTTGCTCGCTATGACGGGGCTAGATTGACCGCATCGGCTTCGGGCACGGAATATAGCTGGAGGAGTCGAGTGCAATGAATTGCCACAGTCTTTGGTAGAATCACATTTTCGGTCTTATAAAGAAGAGACTTGCTGGCGTATGCGATTGTGTCAGCGACCTATGTGTTGAAGCGTCGGCCGCAGCTGAAGTGAGTGAAGTCTGGTCCATGTGAATGTTGCGAGGATGGGGACGAGGCTGACGTCGAGTGTAGCCGAACTCCATCCATGATCAACACAACACACACACCTACTCCCTGTCGCCGTCGCCGTGCTACCATTAATTCCCAACTCCGCCGGCAAACATCCATATCCAAAGAAACATCTGCCACGGATTTGCCTCTTGTTCAGTATACTTTCCGCTCTTCTTAGTCCCCACATCACTTGTCCAGAGCGCAACTCCATCCCGAACCTACAAAGCAGCTCAACAACCCAACCCAGACATCGAATGCTTGTACGAGCCCAACGCGCGCATCCATAAATCCTCCGCAATGGCTAGACAGCCCTGGGTTGCACAGATCCGGAATGCAAGAACTCCGGCCGAGCAGATAGTGACGCTGAAGGCGCTGAAGAATGAGATTGTAGGACACCCATTGAAGAAAGAGTTAGCTATCATCCAAGGCGTCCTGGAACCTGTGGTCCGTTTGACTTTCAACAAGGCTGGCACCAGACAAGACGGGAAGTCGCATGATCATAGTTTTGCCTCGAGGCCCCTGGTTGAGGAGGAACAGCTTAGACTACAAGGTCTACAGGTGGTGGCAAGCGTTGCTCTAGGTATAGCACAAACATATCCTGCTACGAAGCTATATCTAACTATTAATAGGAGGTCCACCATTTCTCAGCCCAATGCAGACTGCATCTTCGCTGCCGGCTATTCTGTCGAATCTCTGTCCTTCAAGCAACCCTTCGCAACTAGTCCTAACATCTCTCCGAGCTCTATCGAACCTGGTAGATTCGGCCGCATTAGCTTCTAATACTCATTCCCTGAGCACGAATACAATAGCAGAGAGTCTGTTCTCACGCCAAAACCTCAATTCGTTATGCCGCATCCTGTCCCAGACTTCGATCTCCTCGAGTGTCCAAACACAGATAACACTTTCGGCATCTTTAATAAGTCGGGTATGCCACGAAGAACGCCATCAACAAGGCTTAGCAAACTCGGGGGTCCTTGATGCTCTTGCTACAAAGTTGGCAAGCTTCGTTGTTGCCGAAGGGTATGTCATTCCCGGTGCAGAAATACAAACCCAGAAGGATGGCTTGCAGGACTTCTTCCCACAAGCTGCCCCGGCAAATGCTAAGCTTTCTGTCATCCTGGAAGCGATCGCAGCTATCATCACCAATTCAAAGTGCAGAGCATCCCAGCTGCTCTACTCCCCCTCCATACTAGCAATATATCCCACATCTCTGTCAACTGAGTTTTCGGGCACTCAGAATGCTCGTGCAGCTTGGAATTCCTTCAATGCAGCCGGCCTCAGTGTACGCCAGAGTCAGCTGAACGCCGTGGATTATTTGCTACCTTTCGTGCCTCTTCATCAGCTGAAAAACTCCAACACGCAATCATCCGCTTTTCCACCACTTGGAACCTCTAATTCGAGCCAAAACTTGGCCCTGAATGGCCGGTCTGGTTCAAAATATAATGCCCCATCATCCTCGAGTTGGAGTGACTCGCCAAATCCAGAACTCTCACAAGAATCCTCGGCTATCGAAACGGAAGAGCCAGAAAATCCGCTAATTGCATACCTGATAGTGCTACTCAAGCAACGAACTGGGCTGGACCGACTCATGGCTGCTTCTGTCTTAACTGTTCTTTACAGAGCCGGTTTGACACACAAAACAAGGGAAACTGCACTCGGTTTACTTGTAGTGCCACTTCTGGTTTCCATGCTTGGAGATGACATTCCTTTACTGACAGGCAACGATAGCCTCGAGGACCAAGAGACTCTATCAAGGGATCGCACGGTTAAGGAACGGGCACCACTCGTTCTTGCAATGCTGGTTACAGACAGTGAGTATCTCCAAAAGTCCGCCTTTGATGCCGGTGTTATCAGCAAGCTCTCAAAGATGCTAAAGGTGTCGTATGATCCTGCGCCAGAGTCTGTTGGCTCTGGTCCGTGGTCACCACACGGGGGTGAGATCGAAGGAAGTGATGATGCTCCACGATTAGGCCATGACGGGCAATCCCCTGCGCTGCTACACAAGATTAAAGTCAGAGAGGGTGTGCTCAAAGCAATTGCAGCACTTGTCCCTTTCAAGGACGAATACAGGAAAGCCATTGTGGATCAAGGGATGATGCCTTATATAGTGTCATCGATGGGTGCAAATCCCCGCAAGCCGTCAGCAAAGTCTAAGAAGAAGTCTGACAAGTCACCCGAGGGCTCAGCCGACGAAGAATCGAAGGGGGAGTATGGCACCAATCCAGTTGAGGTTCTGATTGCGGCTTGCGGGGCAGTTCGTGCCCTGTCTCGTTCTGTCAGTGTTTTACGCACCACCTTGATCGATCATGGAGTGGCGGAACCTGTATTCCAGCTTCTTCAGCACCCAGATATTGAAGTACAGATTGCTGCTACAGCAACTGTATGCAATCTTCTCACCGATGTCAGCCCGATGCGCGAGGTGAGTTTCTCTGATATGTTGTGTTTTAAAAGCTATCTAACACAATCGAAGCCTATTTCAGAAGCAGGGGTTCTCAAAATACTCTGCGAACATGCCCGATCTATGAATGCTAGATTGCGGCTCAATGCTGTCTGGTCACTGAAACACTTTGTCCATGGTGTTAGCAATGATATGAAGAGGCAATGTCTGGAAGAGATCGGTCCGGGTTGGTTAGTGCAACTAATCTGCGATGACACTGAAGACGAGGCACTACTCAATTCGAGAGGAAGAGTCGACAGGGACAGCTCAAGAACAGACGAAATGGACGAGGATGTGGTCATGGATCAATTCGAAGAGCAGGTGGATGCAGCATTTGGCCGCATCAACTCGAGACCAAGTAGTCGAAGCAAATCAATCCAACAGGCTGAAGCTCGCCTAGCTGCATTGCGAGATGCAGAGACTAATCCTGCGAGGAGGGCACGAAAGGACGATATCGCAGTTCAAGAACAAGGCTTGGATTTCATTCGGAATCTCATTGGTGGCGCCGGTCAGGGTGGTACTACGGAGACTCCAGAGATGATTGATTTCCTCTTCAACGCCCTAGGTCAAGACCGGGTCTTCGAGATCCTGGCCTCGAAACTGAAGCCGAAGATGATCAACCCTTACAACCGTGGTTCCCCGAACAGCGAGCGGAAGATCTTGCCTCCACAGGCCGAGATCATTATCGCTGTTGGTTACATCTTGGTGCATATGGCAGCGAGCATCCCCCGTCATCGACAGATCGTCATCGCTCAGACGGACCTGCTAAAGCTGCTTGTCCCTCAATTCAACCACCCAAACATCGAGGTCCGACTAGCCCTCTGTTGGCTGGTATCAAATCTGACATGGATGGACGACCAGAGCGACGGACAGGCCTGTGCCCAGCGAGCCAACGAATTGAAAAAGCTCGGCTTCCTCTCTAAGATCGAGATGCTAGAGCAGGATCCAGAGTTGAATGTTCGCGAGAGGGCCAAGTCGGCGATATGGCAGATCAGACAATCATTCTAGAATGGCATAAATTAGGTGATAGGTGGCAGGTGGAAGGTGGTAGGAATAGGAGGTGTGTGTCTGGGGAGTGAGTGACCGCTAAGCAGTCACAACAGCTGAGATAACGAATAATACCGAAAGCGGCAGGCAGGCAAACAGGCCCCCCTCGTATGGCGTTCTGGGTCAATCAACAACGATGAGCATTTGGATCTTTTTCTTTTCGGATGCGGTGGGCAGGCAAAATAGGGTTGTTATTGGGAATGGGTGCCTTTGTATGTATGTACTTTTACAAAAGTGTACCAACAGCAATAGCGGTATACTCCGTCCTACTGCATTCAAGGCTGATTGAAGCATCTTGATTCTCTAACATTGGCACATAGCCTTCGTCGTACTCAATCTCGTGATATGCTAGGGCTGAGAGGTTAGAACCGCGAGAGAAGTCTTGGTAAGTCCATCAGACTCAACACTCTACATTCTACGATGTATCTATGTAGGATAAGTACCGCTCCACTCCATTCCACTATCGCCTTCCTAAGAAATCGAAGACGCATCCCCAACCACCCCCCTCCTCTCATCACGAATCTGCTCACAAAACCGATACGAACTCGGTGTCTTCAATACAAACGGATTCCCTCTCTCCCCATCCAATCCGAAACCCAGATCCCGATTCAAATCCCTCACAGAATCCTTCCCACGTAATCTAACAGCCGGATCAAAACACCAAACCACGAACCCTGTCCGTCCAAACAACACCACGAACATATCGTCGCCCCTCACCCTGCGCACCTCGAAGTTCTTCTCCCATGTTACGTGGCGGGCTTCTGCGTTGCTTGTTAGGCGTGCATCGCGTGCTAGGTTTGGAGGGCCGATCCAGTGGTATGCTGTCGGGGTTTGGTTGTGAGATGTTGAGGATTGGGGGGAAGGGTGGTGGGATGGGGTGTTATTGTTGTTGTTTTTGGTTCTGTGAACGTGAACGTCGTCGCTGTACCAGTATATCTTATCGCTTTGTGTGCTAGGGGGGAAAGTCTGGAAATGGTTCGTTGCTGTGACGAGGACGTCGGTGATTCCTACAAGACAAAACGTTAGCCAGTTAACTAATCTAACCAGCAAAACAAAATATCTAAATTCCAATGTAAAAATTAAGGTTTAATGTTTACTTTCTGGAGGACTCTCAGCACCCCATTCTGGTCTGTATATCGGACTCAGAGTCTGGTCTCGCCAGATCAGAGCCTCTGGATGTGTGCCGCCGACATACTGCGTGAAATCCTCGCCTGGCTCATGGTAATTCCGACATTGAAACTCCTTTGTGTCCATATCGAACAGGATGAGTGATCGTTCCTTTTCGAATAACACATCGTCGATCTCACTGCCAAACATAGGACCGAATTCCGAAACTCTGTCTTGCCAGTAAACGTTCGTGTCGTCTGTCTGTATATCCGCCTGGACGATACTGCTGTCTTTTTCGGAGACGCGTTTTCGAAAACCGCAGAGGTCGGATATCCCAACGATGTTATCGTGTAAAGTGTCGATTACAGGCCCGCTCTGGGCGTCTGTCTTGGATCTGGTGGAGTTCAAGTATAGTGTGTACCTGGATTTGAGATCAAAGTCTTCGTATTCGTAGAATCGAAGGCGTGTTCTTAATGTTTTCGGGTACATCGGATCGGGGGTGTCATTGAAGCGTTCTGTGCAAACGAAAAAGACGTCAAGAAGAAGGTTAGCGGAGGCTCAAGAACAGAGAGGGTGTTGCGGTTCCAGGAATCATTGCCACTTCTCTATACGTACAATGAGAGCGCTTGGTTTCATTGACTTACATGGTTTAGATGGGTGGAGTATCATAGCAAGCTGCCGGCAATGAAACTTTGAATACAAACCACTTTCAGACGGATACTTCACTCTTGAAGACGGGTTCTTGAGCTGTCCAATATGCCAGATGTAGATCTCATTAGTGCAAAGTACCACCCCAGCACGGTTGCCACATGCAGTAACATCCGAAATGCCGTTGGGAAAATGCTGTGTGTGTGGATCGTCTCTGAACTGAGATTCCGGTGTTTCCAAAGGCCAGGCATAGATGGTACGTCTACACGATATTAGTAGATTATCAAAAACAGAGTCCACCAATATTCGATCGCCTTTATCTGACTAGCTGTGCAAGTGAAACTAAGACTAAGGAAAAGGGAACTTACCCATCACCGTTGATCGCCAGAATGTAAGTATCTGAAAGCCACCATGCCTTGAAGTAATCTCGCTGTGGGCCTGCAAAACGTTCCTCCGTATCTGAACGCAGGCTTTTGACTATGAGTATTTCTCTAGACGCCGAGTGGGCAACTCTTCCATTGCAATATTGTGGCTGCTTCAGTTCGTCTGAGTGGTAGTATACCGACGTCGATTCATATTGACCCCGTGCTCGTCGCCGACGGTAAATCATTACGTTCTCAAGCCACTCCTTGAGATTACTTTCGGCAACCGTTTGTTTCTGTGGAGATTCTCCGTCGCCTTCTGCGAAGACCTTGAAGCGACCCCCGGAACTTTCATATTTTGCTGGAAAGTGCCTCTTCACAATCTCCTTACAGAACTCCGTACTCGAGAACTTCTTACTCCAGTCAAGATGCACCAGCCGTAGATTCATGGCATCTTCAAGGCTGAGGTAATCAAGGATCTTGTAGTATATCTCTGCTTGAAGTCTTTCTGAGAATCCTGGTTTTCGGACAGCATTGAGTCTGAGTCGGAGGTCGATAGTTTCTGATTCGGTCAAGTGGGAGAATAAAGCACCTAGTCTGGAGTCCTATCAGCTCCATCGCATAGAAGAGCAATTTGATGACAAGACATTGCTGTGCAGATGATATTGTGAATACTGTATTGGGTGTGGAGGTATTGTCCACAAATGGTACGGTAGTAGAATAGCACAAGAGTTATAGAAGCATAGGTCCATTTTGCCCTCTTTCCAATTACACATGGACAGAGAACTGTATGAATGAGGATATTTACAGCTGTTCAATGCAGCATATGATCAAAAATGGAATCATAAAAAACAGATGTCACTTGACTTCTTCTGTCGTGCTAATATCATAACTTGTACCCTCAATACTCTGCATTCCTTCAAAGACTTCAAGGCACTGTCTCTGATGTATTGTTTCAACTTTGTCTTCCTAGCCTTTTGTTGCCACAATATTCGAAGCAGCAAGCAAAAGCAAAGAAAGTCTCGAAGCAAAAGAGAACATATGACCTACGCTAACTTCCTCTTACTCTCTTGTAAAGTCCCATCAGAATTCCTCAGAGTAGAAAGAGCATCAACGAGCACCTGGGCATCAAAGTCATCTCCCGCCATGATATCGACGGGTTTCAAACCGTTCGCAACTCCCGAACCTCAATAATACGGTACCGGACTGGGTAGGTAGGCAAGTCGACACCAGACCATGCACGGACCGAATATCCAGACATCGGTCGTCTCTCGGAGATATTTTCTTCGTCCGTTCACGTTCCTTCGTTCTTCACCTCGGAAACGATACTCGTACTTCACTCCAAGGATTCGGAACGGTAAGGTACGGCGGCAGTGGTGAAGTACGGTAAGGTATGGTAAGGTACCTAAGCAATGATCGTCCGAACTCGGGTGTGTATCAGGAGCTTCCCCTAGACGCAAGCCAACCTACCCTAGGGAATTTCCCTCCCCAGTCCAAACCTACCCTACCCTACGCCCAGTATGTACGGCGCCGTATCGGGAAATAATTGAGAAGCTTCCCTTCCAGCTTGCAGCCTCTGGGTTTCGAGAAGAGATGGGGAACGGACGGGGCCCTGGATTGAGGCTTGGAGGTTGTTCTATCGGGTTTCGAAAGCGGCAGGTCAGATCCGGCTCCCCTCGCCTCGCGTCGCCGCGCCTCGCCTTCACTTCAAGTTCGAGATTTGATGTCCGATGCAGGAGGGATAGATGGATGGATGGATAGATGCAAGCTACGAGTAGGTACTCATAGGTAGGTGAAGCGCACGCACGCACGCACTGGTCCTTCCTTTTGCATTTCTGGATGTGGAAGGTGTGCTTTTATTGGTTTTAAAGATCTTTATTGAGGGACAAGAAGTGATGCACGTCGGGAAGGTCTCGGGTGATGTGGACGTGGAGGTGGATTTAGGGAGTCGGGGAGCCGGGTTGAATACTGACTGCACTTTTGCACTCAAGATTGAGATTAGCGAGGCTACAGATCTTACATGAACTCCAATTAATTAATTAATTGTTCCCAGCTTGTCTTATTTCTTAATCATTTACGGAGTATCTACCCTAGTTGTTGACAATGATAACCTGGTTACACGAACTACTACCTTCTATTTGAAATAGACTTGCCGAGGCCCGGCAGGCTCATCATACCGGAATGAAGTCTTATCTTCATGAATTCGAAACTATCGATCCCTCCTCCCCTCTCCTCCTCTCCCCCAAAGTGGAAACCTCGGGCTTGTCGCCCAAGTGCTGGCTTGCACCGGGCTGAGGGAGTGGTCGTGGTTGTGGTCGTGCGCGCACAAGGCTGAAATGAAAGTGAACGGCAGTGAAGCTTGAACGCTTCGGGGTTGAACAACTCGAGACAGTGAACAAGATACACACAAGACATGTCTTTCTTCTTTTCCCTTCTTTTTCTCCCCATACAGTATACTAGTCTCTGACAAGAAAGATGCTCGTGCTCGTGCATCGCACAGTTAGTTATCCCTTCAAACCCCAAACGAGTTTAAAGTTCAAGTATCTGCAAGCTAGAATTTTATGCGTTTCTGGCTTTTCTTGGCTACCTAGGTAGCGAGACTGACTGGCTGGATGGCTTTCCTCTACAATACCTAACCTAATCATCTCATCTCATCTATCAAAGTTGTTCTCTGTCCTCTCCTCTTTACTTCTTGGTAGCTTCAGGTGGTTTCTAGGTATGCTACGGGAGCATGCCCTACGGCATGTCTGTTCCGGAGCTTTAATTTTCCCAGTATGTTTTGACTCAGATACGTCATGTCAGCTTCCTTCAAAACTCCGATCGTATTCAAAATATGTTCAGCTCAGTCATGCATGCATGCAGGCAGGCAGGCAGCCAGCCAGCGCGATGGACAGTTGCATGTTTTGCCCCTGTGGCGGCGGCGGCGAGGCTGGGTGGGGTCCACATCTTTCGCTCTGTCTTCTGTTGGCCTTCCACTGCTGCAATCCTTCGATCAACTGCCTGTATGCAGGTAGACAGGTGGTGGCCCTTTCCAACGTCTTTTTTATAATTCCGAAAATATCTTCATACCGAAACTTTTGCCACTTCGATAAGAGCATTAGTCGTACGATAATTCCTTTTGGAAAATTTCAAATACCAGTTTCCTCAAGTTTCTCCAGTTCCTCAAAAGGGATCTCAGTCCAATAGCTAGCCCAGCCCCATACAGTAGTCAGTCAATTGATCAAAGTCCCAACCAACCAAGCCTCGACCTCATCGCGCGCCTTTCCCACGAGGCTGTAGATCCCCCGGGCGGCGCCTTGTGCCTGTCTAGTCCAAGTGCAGGTCAAGACCACTGGAAATCGATATCTGGATGATACGCACCTGGCACATCTATAGCAGCCGTTTTAAGTATTGAAAATCTGGGAGTCTGGGGTGTCAGGACCATCAGGTCAGCTTTCATCGGCACGGATCGCGTCTGGTCTGGCTGGTTGGCTTCCTCAAGTCTCTCTGCATTCTCTGCAGCTGAGACCCCACCAATTGCGCCCGTCCAATAGCTTCGACTTCGAGAAAAGGAAGGGGAGTTGACTTGCTTGAACTCTGTTCACTGCAGGTGCTTGGTGCTTGGTGCTTGGTGCTGGTGCTGTCGAGCTGACCAGACGCTGGAAACTGACTTGACGGGACTCCTAACTGGACACTGGCCCCTTGCACACCCACCCCGTCCCTCGACCCTCATCCCTCGTCCCCGTTTCTTGTCCCGGCGACGTGGGGAGTAAGTAGCCGACGCTGCAACGCGGCATCATGACTGGCCTGCTTGACGACCAACCGAGGGGTTCAAGGGGTTGAGGAGGAGGAGGAGGGGGCTATCAGGGCCAAAGGAACACTTGCAGCCAGTGCAGTGCTGGAAGGGGAAGAGAAGACGTGGAGGAGTGGAAAGACAGAGGAAGATCTTCTTTCGTTCGTTCGTTCCCTCCTGCATATCCATTATTTCATTTCAGGCGAGCTGGGGTAAGCTGCACACATCCTCGGGCTGTTCATGGAGAATTATTGCCTTCCTTCCAAAGATCGACCGTCAGCTGCCTGCCGCATACGGGATTGATTGATTCGATCGATTGGATTGGATTGGATTGGATTGGATTGGATTGGATTGGATTGATTTGATTGATCCATTCGATTGATTGATTGATTCTATTATTATTCTGAGGCTCGAATCCTGCAGGACGACGGACTTTTTCTTCAGTAGCAGGCTCTAGCTCTAGAACAGGTCAGGACAGGACAGGACGTGTGTGATGGATGTTATTTGATGTTTCACATGCAACCGGCTGTCTGTCCTGTTCTAGGGTGGAATCTATCCATCTGTCTCCTCCCCCTCCCCTTGAGTCCCTCCCTTCCCCTCACGACCGACGCTCAGGTAGGGCCCGGTCCTCTCATATCGGCTCCCATCCTCTCCTCTTTCTGGAAGGTTTTTTCTCGGGATAAAGTTGGGAGAAGGTTGGCAAAAGTGGGAGAAGGGGAGCTAATTGATTAAACTGACTGACTGCATCGGGTTTACTCGTTCCGTGTGTGTAAATCAGGTACTTACTGTAGATACTTTGGATAGGGGAGGGAAGGAAAGAGGAGGAGAACGAGGGGTCGACGTCCTCCGTATGTACTTATCTAGGTAGAGATGAGAGGATACTTTGTTCGTACAAACATATCCTATAGTTGTGCTTAGGCCAGCTTTTACATTCCGTTGCCACTGGGACGGTTACTGTACTATGAGCAGCCTCTCGTGTCATATTACATCGAATCACACAGCTGGTAGCAGACAAGCAAGCAGTGATAGGTATCTACACCGTTGATCGCATGCAGGTGCATATAGTCCTTATCAATATCGCCATCGTCGTAGATTTTATGGTTATATACATACCCCTATTTCCTTTCCAGTACAGCACAGCACAGTACAATACAGACTAAGGTGACTGACTGACTTGGTACAGTAGTCCGCCGTCCTTCCATTTCTTTTCTTACCTTACCCTACCTCACCTCACCTCACCTTACCCTACCGTCCATGTTCCTCCGTACTCTAGCTCTTCTGCACCAACATCCCGGCGGCGCTCCGCACCAGACGCACACTTGGCCCGGCAAAGCCCAGCCCAACTCGAACTGCCTACCTACTCCACCTGCTACTTCTAGCACAGACACTTTATTACACAGCACCGCACAGCACAGCTTCATCATCTTCAACTTACCTTACCTGACCTCACCTCCCCTTCCCTTCCCCATCTCTCCTCACCCTCGCCCTCACCATCTCTCACCCTCGCCCTCATTACCCACGACCACCCCCCGTTGCGCACCAAGGAAGCCTGCAAACGCAACCGCAACCACAATCGCAATCGCAATCATTCCCGCTTCGCATAGTCCGCTTTTACCTGCATCTGGCCAGTCGTTGGCACCCATCGATCGCAACGAGCAAGGCTGAGGACGGCTTCAGACCCTGTCAACGGATAGCTGCATGAGCAGCAGCTTGGGACAAAGAAAGCTTCCTCATCATCACTCTAGCGCTGATTCATTTCTGTCCTGTGACTGTGGATGCAATGAGGTGTGTCCTCCTGTCCTTCCAGATCAATCTTTGGCTCTTTTCTGCCATTGTGCCCCAACCATGACACTTGCGCCAGAGCTAACGCTCAACCATAGGTGACCCGACAATGGCTTCAAATGATGTCCAACAGAGTCCTTTCATGAGCGATACAGATCCAGGCCAAACGACAACCCGAACTGTCCCAATCGTACAAATCCCGACCCTTCACACTTCTGCCCCCTCCCCAGGCGCCCCAGCCATGATGGGACCACCGAGTCGAACGAGCCCAGATATGGAAGCAAATGGCGCACAGGACCATATGATGGAAGATCAACCCCATACCGGCAGTCTGGCAGGACCAAATGCTGCAGCAGCAGCAGCAAGCGGCCCAAAGGTGGTCAACACAGCCTTCGTGCATAAACTTTACGGGTTTGTCCCTCTGGACCTACACATGGTGGGCTGTTACTAATGGGTGTATAGCATGTTAGAAGACCAAAGCATACGGCATCTAATCGCATGGTCGAACTCGGCAGAGAGTTTCGTAATGTCCCCCTCCAATGACTTCTCAAAAGTTCTTTCGTGAGTCTTCTCCGCGCCATTTCTAGGAACTTAGCTCACACCCTTCAAGTCAGTATTTCAAGCACACGAATATTTCTTCTTTTGTACGGCAATTGAATATGTATGGTTTTCACAAAGGTTGGTAGCTGTGTAGGTCTTTTGAGTGTACTGCCGCTGACGTATTTCCAGTCAGCGACGTATTCCATACGGGTTCGCCAGACAGTCCCCTCTGGGAGTTCAAACACGGAAACGGTAGCTTCAAAAGAGGCGACCTTGTTGGACTTCGCGAGATCAAGCGTCGAGCATCAAGGCATGCTTTGGTGCATAGAGATTCCTACTCTACTCCTAAGCCCACACTTTCTCAACCAGGCACTCCAGCTGAGCCGATACATCCTTCTATGCAAGAATCTGCTGAAACGCGGCTCACGAACCTGGAGCACACTCTCTACGGTTAGTCATTCCAATTCAAAATTCTCCTTGGTCTGAGATTTCGGTCAAATCCCCTTGGCTCTTTTACTGTTGAGTCCGAGACGAGCTAATTTTACAATCAGAGATGCATGCTAGGCTACAGAGGAGCGAGGATAACTCACAGTTTATGCACACAAGGAATCAGGTAGTTATGGAAGGTCTGGTTCGGTCTTTACAAGTAAGTTCACAAGCAGAGCAGAGGCTACTATGCCGCAAAAACACCATTTTGATGTGACTAATGGTCCTAGCTTAACCATGAATTGTCAAGAGCTATTCTCTCCATTGCGCCGAATCCGGAGTCATCTTTACATCGCGATGGTAAGTACAGTCAGATCCTTTCATCTTCGCTTACTAATTTGAATGCAGTTGTCAGTATGCAAGGCGATATCCTCAGACAAATCGAAGTCATTCAGTCCTTAGACGAGCCACTTAAGCCCCCATTTTCGGACAGTCGGCCCTACTTCTCCAATCTCTCGCTTGACAATCCCCCTGTCTCGCCTCGCCAGATGCCCCAAGACGACCCTCGACGTGCACCTATCATGGGCGGCGTACCTCCTCGCCAGAACTTCTATCGTCCACCAGTTCCATCCCATCTCTCTATTACTCCCCGAAGATATGGCTCAATCGGAGCCAACACATCCCAATCCTCGCCGAGTTCATTACGATCTCAGGTTGCGCAGCCTCCTCCACCACCGCACCCTCTGGCAACAGTCGCATCTCCACCGGCTAACCTTGCTCGCCGGCACACTTCAGCCGACATTCGCAATGTGCAAGGCTGGCCAGCAGGACAATCTCCTTTTGCCTCGGGTCAATCCTCGGCCCAGTGGCCATCGTCTCCTAAACGAGGTCCTACGCAACTGTCAGAAGAGCAACATATTCGAGATAGCTTCAGTTCCTATTCCCTTACGACGGCCTCGTCTCAAGGTCGTACCGAGGGTTCTCGCCCTGCTACGCCACCTTTCTCCAATGGCAACACGACCGACCATCTGAACAGTTGGTCATGGGGAAGCTCTCGAGACAAGGCCCCAACGAGCTTCTTCAACAACAATTCCGGTCCACCTACTAGAAGAAGTAGCATGGCTCATATCCTCAATCCAGCAGAGACAGCCGAGCGAGAGGAAGAGCACGAAGAAGAGTTGAGAGAAGAAGACCGCAAGCGAAAGCGGGTACAATAATTCGATCAGACTTACGAATCTTCACAAAAAATGGTCCATTCCATGTCGGACTCAACGACTCACGTCTTCCTCAATGGTCATCACTATCATTATCAACATCGTCATCATTATCATCTGGGCATAGGCAAGGCAAGGTAAGGCGGAGGCATTAATCATTTTTCTTGTACATCGATCGAAACAACATGGGATTTGCGAAAGGCTGCATACATTGCTTCTTTTTTTATTTTGGTTTTGCATAAAGTAGGGAGGAGACGATGGTTCATCCATCTATCCATCCATACACTCAGTCTATCATTTTTAACTTCCTTGGATAGGAGGGGAGATTGGAAGATGGATTTGATTTGATTGGGTTGAGATTTTTGGTTGAACCGTCTGTCTGCCTGACTTGCCGTCGTCGGGTTAATGGGAGTTGGGGAGTGCCGGCGTTGGGGGAAGATGGGTATATTAATTGTGGCTGCTAGGCCCCTTTACGATCGATCATGGATTATGAGGGCATTGATCTGTCTTTGTCTGGACCGGTTCTGGACTAGATTGGATGGAGGTGATGGGATCGCATGGTCTATGGAGGGAGGTGGAGGGAGGGGGCGGAATGATTGCATGCATTATGTAGGATGCGTGTCATCTAGCATCATGAAAGAAATTCAGTCTATTTCTCTCTGTAGCCCGCTTCGATGTTGGTATGGCGAGCGTGGTGATTGTCAGCGGACTAACTAATTTTACTATTTTAGTTGAATCTCAGAGGTAACATCGGCTGAAAATCTGGAATCATTCCAGTACTGCTCGCGTAGGAGCTGTGACACCAGACTGCTGAAAAAGGTTCTGCTCGATGCTTTGTTCGTGTTGTCAGGTTTGGGAAACCTAACCAACCTAGACTCCAAATCGAAAACATTCGAATTCATTATGCCCTCTCCAACAATTCCAACGCCTCATCAACGCCTCTCTTCAAATCGATCACTACCCCCCAAACCGCCTTCGCCGTCTCCTCCCTCGCCGCCGCAGCCCCAAATACAGTCTTCAAACGATCCTCATGCCATCTCACTTTCTCCATCTTCAACTGATTTCTCAACCCAGTCAGATCTCTGATTTGGGTCTCTTGAGACCCGGATATGGAGAACGCGAGTTGGGGAGGCGAATGTGGTGAGTTTGGTGGTGGGGGTTCCAGGTACGGGCTGAGGTTGAAGGCGTGACAGAAGAATGTGTGTGATGCCCAGGCTTGGGAAGCTGATGTCATTTCGTGTATTTCTGAGCTCGAAGATGAGTTCAAAACAGATGGATAGGGGATGCTGATCGGCCGGGCTAGCGCGGTGGAAGTGGAAGGCGAGGTGCTTGGTGGACGAGATAGGATTTCTGCCCAGTGTCTGTTGTACTCCTCAAGTTGAGTCCTGGCTTCCCTTCTCGCCTTTCTGACCTCTTCCATTTCCACATGTTCTTCGAATTCTAACGGCGAAGCGTTCTCATCGGAGTGAAAGCTGTGGTGCCAATGGCATTGCGCTTCGTTTGGGTCGTGAGGTCGATTTCGCTGTTCATCTTCCTCCAAGGAAAGTCGGTCCATATATAACCCTTCATCCATCTCATATTCAACTTCTTTAAGCCGCTCCAACAGCATCCGTCTGTAAGCCCGCAAACGATCATATTCCTCCACAGCCAAGACTCTCAACTCATTTGATCCATCCAAGTACTGTATTCTCGTAGCATCTAGAAAGCGTAGCAGTGGGCCTTCCAACTCATGCAGCACTGAGAGCTCGCGCATAAGTCGCGAGTGCTCTGTGTCGAGGTCGTTCAGAAGCTGCTCGTTTGCTTCCATTCGTGGCAGCACGGATCGCTTCAGTTCCGCAACAAAGCTTCGGTAGTCGTTAAGAGCAGTGGGAAGCTCTCCTCTTGGTGCAGCGTTGTGCCAAAACCATGGGGAATACCTTGTCGAGAAGCCTAACAGATCCCACAGCCCCATGATGTCCTCATGGTTAGTGAATGATGGATTTTCGTTCAACTCCAAACTGGCAAAGAGACTCATGGCTTGAAGTTGGAGTTGGACAGGTGCACCTTTCATCCCGAAGCTAGAGGAATGATATCCATGCCGATAGCTGTCCGAGGAAATTCCCATTCTCACAAATGGGTCTCTGAAATCACACCATGAGAAGAATATTGCTGGATGAGGGCCAGATGGGCCTGATGCGTAAGACGATGCTGTGAAAAATGGCGGTCTCGCATTGGGGTTGTCGTCCAGTCGGGCAAATTCAATGTCTGATTCTTTATTTTCGTTTTGTTGGTCTTGGTATTCGAACGATTCCTCTTCCCTAAAGCTCTTCTGTTGGTGTTGCTGAGGCTCGTGGTTTTCTTCGCAATATTTTCTTTCCGACGATGGATCTCGTCTTGTCGTAGTCCGAGCTCCTTTCGGAGGTTCAAGGTCGATATCTCGCTTCGAGCCCCAATTCGATGATGAAGCCCATCCCCAAGCTTTTGATTGATGCTGAAACGAGGACGTCTTTCTACTCAGTTGCATCTTTCCAGAATGCAACTTTAGCAATGTCGTATCGAAATCTTCCTCCCTGGTACCGTCTGGAACCCTTCTTTCCACCATCCTCTCTTTGCCTTTCCCCTTGTCGTTCCGCTTCTTCATCTCTGTTCCAGCCAGTGGATCTCTCTCACGCCTTTCGTCCCTTTCGCGATTCTTTCCACAACTCCACACGACATCAACCTCTTCCACTTCTCCCCCCTCCCTTTCACTTTCCTCTTCTTCCTCTCTCTTCACAAACGGTAACCTGTTTCCGCCACTCGGGTACGGATAGCTGCTCCCCTGGCTCAACTTCTTCCCATCAGAATTGTATCTTGGCCTTCGAGTCGGGAACCAGCGGCCCTCCTCTTGCCTTCGTTTCCGATGGCGTTGCTTAAACGGGATGTACGTACTGTGAACTTCGGCGATAGGCGAGGGTAGCGGCGAAGATGAAAACGAGGGCGAGGACGAAAATAAGTGTGGGTTTAGTGGTTGTGGCGAGGAATATGACGAAGACGAAATTGCCGAAGGTTGTTTCTGTGTAGTTTTGGAGGAGGACATATTGACCTTCTTGAATGCACTTTCCATCTGAGAGAACCTGAATTGCGTTTAAATGGAAATAAGTTGCAGATACTCTATCTAGGTCTAGAATGAAGTTGCGAGGAAGGAAGGAGCAATGAACCAGAGGGGATCACCCGCCTAACTATTGAAAAATCCCTTTTGTCAAGAGCAAGCAGCTGCCCATTCTCCCGTTCCACACGACGGCCTTTCTTTTGCATGAACTGGCAAACAAACATGTCATTTGATACTTCTTTGCCTGCTCTGCGTGCTTAATCGGTGCGGCAAGCTGCATGGTGAAAAGGCCGAGAGAGTCGGCTGCTGAGCCTCGTGCTCTGCTTGTTAATACGAGGCGTCGGGGCACACGAATGTCGGTGAGCATGAGGAAGCGCTTTGAAAGTGTGGGGGGTTTAGAGAACAGAGGAGGAACTTGAAGTTTGTAGAACGTGGGAACGGGAGTGAGTTCGTCACACGGAATACGAAGAAGGAGGGAAGACAAACGTGTTTTGTACACGGTGAATGTTGTACATGAATAAATGAATGGATAAAGCAGACTGGTTTATTGTTTGTGGTTTGATAGAGACAGGAAACGTGCCGATGGCTAAGATGCTTTCGGCTAAGTTAAACATGATCAGGTATTCATATTTGGGGTGCTTTGCCTTATAGACAACACTCCCTTTTGTGCTATATGTTTCTTAAGTACATACCTTTCTCCGAACAGATAATCTCAAACATTCACCTCGCCCCTTCAGCTGCTTTTCTCACAACTTCCAACAGCTGGTCAGGAATGCTTAGAAATGGGCAATGACCAGCCTTCAAACTCCACGTTACAGGCTCTGGTCCTGACTGTTGAGCCATCTGTTGTTGAATTGGGAAAGGCAGACCGTTGTCCTCTGTACAGAAAATATACGCGCAATCGATGCCATTGGCCCACGGCTCGAACGTAGATGGAGTGGCGAATACGCTGGTTGATGAGTGTGACATCTGGTCCATGTAGATAGCTGCTTTCTCGTCTGAGATGTCGTTGAAAACTACTTCTTTTACCATGGATTTTCTTCCTGTGGTTTTCTCTCCCTGGCACGACAGTTTGTCAATTATTACTCATATTCTCAAAAAAAAAAAAAAACCAAAAACACGCCACAGCCTGCTGAAATGTACGAACCTGCACATCCATCCATGGCAGCGGCTGTCCGCCCATCATATCCAGTAAACTCTTCCCCTTAGGAATCATGAACGCAGTCATGTAAACGACCAACTTCACGCCCCCTTTCTTCCCCTCCTTCTTTCGCTCAACCACACTATATCCTTCCACAGCACAGCTGCCTACTACACCGCCATACGAATGACACAGTAGTACAACTTCCTTTCTTTCATCGAGCACTTTGCTCAAAATTTCTCGTGTGGCAGCTACATCCTCGACAAGTCCTGGGAGAGGAGATCCTGTGCCGCCAACGGACGGATAATTGACAACTTCTGTTGCGTATCCGGCACCTTGCAGCAGCGACACAAAGCCCGAGAAGCCAATTGGGAGTTGCCATGCACCGGGTGCGATGACGATGGTTGGTTTGCCCGACGACATGACCTAGGGATACTCGGATCTTGTTTCGTGATTATCTCGGCAAATAAAGCGGTTGTGAGATTCACTTCGTGGAAGAATAAGAAGCGAAATCTGGAAGAAAAGTGAGAATTATATGTATATTTCAATGGCAAATCCCGTAGTGGAGTCTATTCGTACAAGTCTCGTCCCCCGCATAAAAACAACGTTAACCGTTATGGCCGCCGTTTCCCCGTTGACATGTAGGGGCCGAGGTGGGCGCTTGTGGATGTTGACTAGGGAGAAGCGAAGTCTCGGGAGCTACTTCGGCCCTTGATATTCGAGCCTCAAATACCGCGGGCATCTCTTTCTCAGAGACTCGAAACCCGGTGTCGGGATTGAGTTGTGGTCAAACACCTGTTAGTAGTGCGGTTTTGCTCTTCCTTAGATATAGATGGAGATTTTCCGCCAGCTCGACAATTGTGATGGGGATTTGGGCATGATTAGAAACCTAGCAGTCCAACTTCATAGTGTCGAAATCCGGATAGAACATCGAGGTACTGCGTAGCGTCCACAGGATAAAATCTGACCTCTTAAGAAGGGAGGAATTCCCGCAGAATAGCATAGTTCCATTGACCAAAAAATTGGCAGCATAGCCGATGGGGAGCAAGTGAGTCCTCCGCTCCTCGATTAGGTTTGTCCATTACAATACCGCAACAGAACCTGATCGTGATGAAGTAATAGCGGCTAAGACACATGTCAATCGAACATCTCTCCTCGACAAAGGTGTGACATCCAAGCAACTTCCCCAGGCCATCGCCAATCGCCACGACTCAGACCAGAGATAAGCTTCGGTCTCGTGCCGCATGATGTTCATAGAGCCACCGAAAAGGGGTCCTGGAGTAGAATTTTGGCTTTGATTCTGAATTGTGCTGACCGAGGTGTTGCTGTGCTGTACCCAAGCCAGGAGTTCGCGGAAGTCCCAGCACACGGAAAGACGAACTTTATTTCGAAACAACCGCAGAAGTGTGTGCACACCCGGGGGCCTATCAAGAACTTCTGATCTACGCATTTTAAGTTCACATCGATCTTTAGACGTCACATCCACGTCGAGAAAAACCGCCGTGCTGCCGCTTAAACATGAATCTGATTCGGAGACCAGCTTCCCCCGCACCGCGACTAGAGAACTATCTGGTAACTTTAATATCAATCCGCAAAGGGGCTTATAGCTTGGGATTCCCGGTTCCTGAGAGCCAGTGGTGAGGTAGAAACAGCATATGTGGGGTTTTTCTTTCTTTTCGTGGCTTGAGATATCGTTCAGCTCAACATGAATACTACGATTGATCCTCAATTTCCAGATCCTCTGAAGGCATCGCTAGATCTTGCTGCGTCACAAAATCTGGCGGAGGACCAGACAGGGAGGACTCAGGTACTCAGTATCATCTCTGTTGTCCTTGCGGTGGTTTTCATAGCCTTGAGGTTTCTCGCAAGATCTGGCCATCGAGGTGGCTATGCCTTGGACGACTGGTTGATGTTGGTCGCACTGGCCGTACTTGGTGCAGTATTTGCTGGTGTTATGCTCAGTAAGTTGATCTATATCGAGCTCTGGAAGCTGAGACTGACATAAGTAGTGACTGATCATGGACTTGGTAAACATCGGGGTGCCTTGACCCCAACTGATGCTGAGCTGGTCTCAAAAGTAAGCATCTCAAAGCGTAATCATGAAGTACTGCATCTAACATGCACTCCAGTCTATCATTCTTGTGGAGATGTCGTACGTTATCGACGTCACAATCATCAAAATATCCATACTTTCGATGTACTACCGAATATTCCCTGTCCGAAGCATGAAGATTGCCGCCTGGGTGTTGGGAGCTGTGACAAGTCTATGGACTATACTGCTCTTGTTCGTCATCGGGTTTCAATGTATTCCTTTCGAGAAATTCTGGAGGCCTTGGATTGTTGGGCGTTGCATCAACTTCAAAAAGCTGATCTTGGGTGTGGCGATTCCCAATATTTTGTCAGATGTAGCGATACTTGCTTTACCATTGCCACAAATTGTAAGCCCAGTACTGCTTCAAAATTATTTGGGTATGTTCTAGTCTCTGCCTATGCTAACTTCGAGTAGTGGGGTCTCCAAATCAGCTGCCGCCAAAAGGCCTTCATTTCTGGAGTTTTCCTTCTAGGAAGTCTTGTTGTGGCGACGAGCATCTATCGCTTCATCGTATTTCTTAGACTGGACATGCGAGATCTTCCATGTAAGTTTCTCCAAAGTTCGCTGTAGATGGCGCTGATTCTTATTCCAGACACCATCGCGCCGGGCTGCATATGGAGTCTGATAGAGCTTAGTTGTGGTGTTATATCGGCTTGTTTGCCAACTTTGGTGAGTACCCCCGGATCATCTCATCGAGTGTGGATTGTATCTAGGAGGGCCAAACTGACGGCAAGGAACCAGGCCCCGTTGGCAAGACAGACGATAGGGAAATTCAAAGGGCCAGAGAGGATATGCTTGGAAAATGAAAATCCACGCCTCAGGGTCCGGGAGATTGGTGGAAGTTTTTCATGCACACGTTCATTGGCAAAGACTGACACACATGAACTCGATGGCCAGAGAAAATTCCATGTAAATAGTTCGCGGCAGAAGATCAAGGACTGGGATGAGGTTGTCGAGGAGCAGAAAATTCGAGTAGTCAGGCTTGTCAGATATTGAAGATAGGTCCATTGAAACGGTGTTTTGATTCGAAGCCTGGATGTTCATACGTCCCCGTGTTGCTTTTCTATGCCCATACTACTTTCTCGGATCTAGTGTTGAAGCTGGAAGCTCGAGTGATACACCAGCTTGTGAGCATTTGAATAGAGATGAGCTCGCTGTGAGACTGTGGTTCAACACCCTTCGCGGAAGCCGACTTAGAGATACCCCATTCTCGACTCCTATCGGGTAGCTATATCCGAGAAACATGACACCATATGTTCTTGGCTAAAGAAAGGAGTGAGTTAGAGTTAGTTGTCATTCTCTATTCGGAATGATGATACTTAGTACATTTCAAAATCTTGAGCAATTTCGAACCCCAGGATCTCCCGATCTCTGCAGGTCAAGTCCTTGAGAGCAGGATAATTCCACATCTTGCAATAGGAGCATTGATTAATGTCATCGAATATCCTGACGGAGAGCCTGCGATTTCCGGGTTAGTGTTCTCACTTAACGTGGAAATTTGGCACTTGCGTTATCATCCAAAACGTTCGATCATTCATTGTTTTTCGTCCAAGTTGACAGAGTCGCTTCGAACTCGGAAATTTATCTATCGCTCTTGGCTCCTTCTTCTTTTGATGTTGTATATCTTTGGCTCCTTCTTAATTGGGCTCCCCCGTCTCGGAGGTCTACATGCATGCACCTGCATAACTTCCCAGTAGGTGGGTAAATGCCAGGCGAGTTCTCCTCATCACTCGCTTAAATTAAGAGCTGGTGATAGTAGGAAAGCTAAGTACGACTTTCAATATTCTCATCAGAGGTTGTTAAATGAGGGGCTCTATACCATTAGGAAAGGTCTCCAGTAAATACTCCCCCCCTCTTCCCTTAAGCTTGGGACTCTCTGTGGCCCTTTTCCTCCTCGAATGCTGGGAATATAATCCCCGGCCGGCATCCGAGGACCCAACATCCCTAGCAACCCTCCTGCAATTCAGAACTCCCCTGCTAATAAACGAACGAATATTGAGTCGAATGAGTAACATCACGATTCGTGCGAGTCACATACTCTTTTACATTAGGCTGGTAAATGTATCAGGATCAGGTAAAGATCATCATGCCTCTGGCTCCACAGATAGCACTTTCTGCTTCCGTCGTCTCCCCCGATGCACTCCTTGTAGGCAGAGGAAGATTGGTACGGTGCTATCTCGTGCAATCCCACTTTGCCATTTCTTCAATAACTTGATTGCGGATACGCCATCATAAAAGGATGCATTTCTCGTAAACTTTGCATAGAGAGGCATCCATCTCTCATTATCCATCTGAAGGATCGTTCTCGATGATGTTCTACAACCTGAAAACTGTTGCTCTTTGGGCTGTGATAGTTGCTGGTTTGGTAGTAGCTTCAGATTCGGATATACAAGCCCCAATTGTCACATCGACGATCTCAGGTGCTTATATTGTTGAGCTTGCCGATGCCGTCGTTGGTGTACCTCTCAAACTTGCGATAACTCGGCTAACATCATCTTAGAATGCCGAGGATTTCATTTCTCAACTTCAGGGAGAAGATGGCGTCGAGAAGGTCTCGTCTCGCCTCAACTTCAAGTCATCCGTCTTCAGCGGTGTCTCTTTCAACATTCAATCATCAAACAACACTGCACAAGAAACAGAGGCAAAAATTGCTGCTCTTGCCCAAGTGAAACAACTTTGGCCCATCGAACTTATCCGTCTACAAGATGCCAACATAACTTGGACTGGGAAAGATAAGTCTTCGCCAGAAAGAAGACAAACCAACCAGTGGAGCACATATCCTCCTCATGTCATGACCCAGGTTGATCGCCTCCATTCTGAAGGCTTTACCGGGAAAGGTCTTCGTATAGGAATCCTCGACACCGGAATTGATTATACACACCCTGCTTTGGGTGGATGTTTTGGTCCTGAATGTCTCGTCACTCATGGTGCTGACTTGATCGGAGACAATTTTGATGGATCGAGCCCACCAGTCACTGACGATGATCCATTTGATGACTGTCATGGCCATGGAACACACGTTGCTGGTATCATAGCTGCAAAAGCCAGCGATTTAGGACCTGGAGGTGCGGCCCCTGATGTGAAGCTGGGTGCCTACCGCGTAATTGCGTGCACTGGGTACTCCTCGACCGACATCATGATCGCGGGCCTCATAAAAGCCTTCGAAGATGGAAGTGATATTATCACGGGTTCTATTGGATCTCCCAGCGGTTGGAGCGAGCATCCGTTTGCTGTTGCTACCTCTCGCATCGTTGCTACTGGCGTACCATGCACATTTGCTGCCGGCAATGAAGGAGGGGCAAACTATGGCTTGTTTTCTACATCGTCGCCTGCTTCTGGGAAGAGGGTAATGGCTATCTCTTCCTTTGATGACACAGAAAACGTCAGCTCCTTCACAAGCTGGTAAGTTCTTGGTGCCCCAAAGCCATCCATAGTCTAAGATCTAGGATTGGATCCCCTCTTCTGATCCCAAGATATTGAAAATAATACATACTGATGTCTTGGCTAGGGGTCCAACCTTCGATCTAGAGATGAAGCCGCAGTTTGGGGCCCCAGGACGAGATATTCTCTCTACATATCCAGTTGCACTAGGGAGCTATGCTATTTTGTCAGGGACCTCAATGGCCACTCCTTTGGTTGCGAGTGTCGTCGCACTCATATCTCAGGTACGTTACACTCCTCCGACTGTTAATTATCAAGGTCATGCTGAAACTTGTAGGTACGAGGCACCAGAGATCCGAAGGAGTTAGAAAGGGTTCTTTCGAGTACCGCTCGGCCGGCAAATAGAACGTCAACTGATGGTGATTCTGCACCTGGCCCGGTTGTACAACAGGGCGCCGGCATGGTGCAAGCGTACGATGCTGCCTACGTCAGCACCATGTTCAATATTCCTAACCTCTCGTTTAACGACACCTCTCACTTTGAATCCGAACAGACCTTTAAAATAACAAACAGAGGTCAGAGTACCATGTCTTATACTTTCTCGCATAAAGCGGCCTTCTCTGCAACAACTCTGGTGGTTGGCATTTATCGCAGCTCTGAGCCAGAGCTGTTCGATCAGTATGCCACCCTCACTTTTGACCCGCCCACTCTCGAGCTCAAGGCAGGAGCACAAGCAACTGTCAAAGTCCTCGTTCAAGAACCTGTTGGGCTAGACGCTGCAGTGCTACCAGTTTACTCTGGATGGGTCTTTATCGAAGAGAAAAGCAGCAATAGATCGTCTGCTCTTTCTTTGCCATATATTGGAGCAGCAACTACCATGCGAAGCCATACCGTCATGGCCTCTCAACGTATGCTTCTTACTCGGACAGATGATCCGTGGGAACCCACTGTTCCTGCCAACGCTACTTTCCAGATTCCTGTCCCTACTTTTCATCCGGAATGGGCCGTCGCCTCCAGTCCAGAGAGCGGTCTCCTACTTGCCCCCTTCGCCCTGCCGAGGCAATTTATCTGGCTGGTGATGGGCAGCGCTGAGGTTCACCTAGAACTTGTCCCGATATCCGTCAATACATCTCTTGCAACGCCCAAGGACAACGGACATGGTGCCATAACACTCGGAAATGTTGCGGGCTACCCTCAAAAATACCGTAACCCCATCGGCTGGATGGCTGATTTCAACGGTCTACTGGCAGATGGACAGTGGGCACCACCTGGAAGGTACAAGCTCACCGTTCTTGCGCTGAAGTTGTTCGGAATAAGAGGTCGGGCGGCCAACTATGATCGGTTCGATTCCACCGAGTTCGAAATTCGATATGTGAGTGATATTGAAGGGTAAAAAGTCCAAGTTATGGGAACCGGACGACAGACACATCATAACCTCCTGATCTAATGTCAAGTACACGGGGTTTATACGACGCTATGTGACTTCGAAAGTGCTTTAGTCTTTCCTAGGTTTAGTCCCAATGGCGGTCGACACTTTTCCAGCAGTATCTAGATCAAGCATGATTCTGTTCAGAGACTTCCCTATAGGTACCAGAAGTTTTGACTTGAGAATCGAAGTTCCCAAAATTTCCCGGTGACACCTTACAGGGCGTAGGCAAGATTTCGGAATCCGAATTCAAGAATATCTGCGCGGCGCCCAGGAGATAGACAGGCGCCCGCCGCTCGAGGCTGCCAAAGAATGCTGAGGTTGTCAGGAAATAACTCTTCAGATGTTGATATTTTCTTACTCCCTCGCTCACGAGTCTTACCTGCCTTGCATTGAGGAACCTCGGAATTATTGAAGTGGGACGAGCCTTGCACTGCATGAATCCTACAGCCCGACAGGATACTTACACAACTAAAGGATGTATAATCTCTTCCAAGACCTGCATGGGAGCGGTAAAGACTCATAGTCCCCCCCCCCAAGACATTCCAAAAGACCGACTTGCGAGGTACCTTAGAGTGTCACTTTCCCAATCGACGTACAGTACTTTAGAGGTTCGTCCCTGACACTGAGAGCACTTGCAGCTTGTGAAAGGTCTGGCGCCCATCGAGCGACAAGATTGCCCCGATTTCACTTGCCGACCTCTACCAGAAAGTTGAAAATTGTCAAAAGTTGGGCCACAGCTCCGACCCGGTACACAGCATTCGCTCGCATCAACCTGATTTTCGCCCGACTTGGACGCAACAGTGAGGGCGCAGCATAACCGTACGCTCAAAGCAAGACGCCCAAAGAAGTTTTGCTTTCGGTGGAGAAAAGTGCAGTGCTGACGATATAATTTTGGGGGTGATTGGGCCGTAATAACTATTATTGCCTGATCGAGTGGCTAAGTCAGAGAGAGGCTTTCGGCAAGGCTGTGATGCCTTAGATTGCTGCGAGGCAAAGAAGCTGGGAAACACAAACAAAAGCCAAGCAGACTCGTATATCCACGCCTGGGACGGTATTTAGCGTAGAAAGAAACACACCTGGGGGCTTCTAGTCCTATTCATTTGTTCGATACAACGATTGATTGGCCGTTGACCAGGGGCTGTCCGTCAGGAGAACTAGTTGCACCCGCTGCCGCTGCCGCTGTGACGACGCAGTCCACGGCATGAATATATATTGGGATGCCGACGTGGTATGGTTGCAGCAACATGTTCTGAGCTGGTAAATCAAGTTTTACGGAGGTACAATAAGAAGAGTTAGCACATGAGAGGGTGAGGTCGAGCTCGTGGGGGTAAGATGCTGCTGGCTGGAAGATTGTCTAACTAGAACAGGCTTGAGCATTATTTAGGCAAGCCCCCTTGCCCTTCCAATCTCCTTTCCAGCCTTTGTCTTCCTCAGCTCCTCAACTCGTGAGCCTTACCAGTCATCACCGGACAACCTGCAGAGGTCTGTGGGGGTCCTTAAAGCCTCAACATGGATGCAGCAAGAACTTGCCCTCCGCCCCAAATCTTCAAGCGTGTCTTAGAATACGAGTGTATCCTTGGCATATTTCTTATATTTACGTCTGTCGGCTTCTCTTCGTGGATTGTTTTCTCCCTTGAATTACTGGCTACCCCGAGAAGTTATGCTACCCCTAGCAGTCTTGACAGGTGCTTTTTCGATCATAAATGGAACGATCTCATTTGGCCAATTTGCTTTGAAGTTGAAAGATGTTGATTCAGACACCCAAACATGCATCCTCCTACTCAAACGTGTCAACAAAGACATCGCGGCAGCCGAAGAACTTCACAGACTCGGCTATTATGGGAAATCTTGGGGAAGCAGACAGTTGAAGAGAACTGTCGATGTAATCAAGGATACAAGAAGTGCAGCATTGGAACTTGCAAAGCTCATCCGAGTTTCCAAGCTTAAACCACTGACGCTCATGAATCGGTTTCGCTGGGTCTTGACTGACAAGGAATCTTTCACAAATCGGGAGAAGAGACTGAATTATTGTCATCACTCTCGTACGTATCATTTCCATTCAAACCGTTGTGGATCTCGTGCTGACCCTTCGAAGTTCTGCAGATTATCGGCACAATGGAACAAATGTTACCTCGTGTACCATCCCATCAAGCTGAAACCTTGTCACGGAGTGCTCGCAGCAAATTGCAAAAGTCAACTTCAACGGGGGTTGGGCAGTGTATGTGCATTTCTTCCATTAACGAATCTTCCTCCAGCTTATTGTCAACAGCCCACCCACAAGGAGGCCAGACTGGAAGCGTCCATACTCAACAAGTAGCCCTGCCTGCACAAATTTCATGGCCCACGCCCCCTCTAACATCATCGCAATTTCGCCCACTTGCTTTCGGGAATGAAAGATGTGTGGATGCCTTTAACCACCAGTTGGCTGTTGAATGGCAGCTTGCACGGTCCTACAACAGCTTTGACTGTCGAGGCTCGGGTTCCCCCGGTGCAGCCAAGCTTGGGTGGCTTCCAGCAGGCTTTGATTGTTGTTGCTCAGGCTGTTGTTGATTTTGTGGATTTTCGAGCTGGGAAAACTGTCTGACCTCTTTGAGAATCTCGAAGACCGCCGCAGTACCATCATAATCGCCACGTCGTGTTCGCCGTTGTCCATGTTTATCATCGAGATCTTTGGTATCCATCTGAACGAGGGCAGGAAACAGTACTATCACAACAGCCCTACCCTCTTTGTCAAACGCCTGGGAGTCCGGCTGACTCTTGCCTTCCTTGCTGCGTCTATCTCGAGATCTCAGATCTCGCCGAGATGCATGCCAATCAAATTTCCAACGGGAGGGAGACGCGAATACCATTTCACCAATAATTCCCGCCTTTTCTACGATACCCCTCAAACTCTGCAGTCTTTCGGTGTCGTCCTTTGCTGAATCGTAGAAATTTACGAGTGTTTCATCAATTATTTTAGCAAGTCGATCGATTCGGGCATTTTGAGAGCCCCTCGGCCGCTTCTGTATTTTCGGAGACAGGTGTGCAGTTATTGCTCGCCATTGTGTGAAAGCGGCTTCTTCTTCTGGGTTGCATGTCAACACAATGGAGCCAGTATAAGGTTTTGGAATTTTACCTTCAGTCAGTATGACTTGTGGATCTCCAAACCCAAACTCATTGATACATCCTAAAGCACCGGGTGAAAGTAGAGTATGTGTTTTGTGGCCGAAGAAACTGATGTTCTTTATCGCCATATGTGAGATGAAGGAATTTAAAGCAGATCGCCTCGTCCTAATATCACACAAAAGGTGTGAGATTTCGACACTCGATAGTGTCGGGAATCCTTCTCTTTCTCTTAATATGGCTTTCTCGATGTCCTCGGGTGAGTTCTGGATCTGCCGGTCGTGGTAGTAATCCCGAACATGGTCACTGATCATCGTCTGGAGTGCCCCCACCTCTCGCCCGATCTTTTCATCATCCGGCGCATCGTGTGTATAGTCCTCAAAGGTGAAGATGACACTCTTTGTCTTGTCAGATCGCTGCAGGTGCTTGGGGGTTGACGTTGTGTTGCCCATGTTGGGAAGGCAACCGTTTCTCTCAGGTTCTCTAGGCCAGTCTTTTCTCACTTCTCACTCCTTCCGCCCCATCCACTAAGTCTATGCACTGCGACAATCGTTTGGGCTCTTTGCTACTCTCACATGAGGTTCGACGAAGGTTGGCGATTCCCAAGCCTCGTCAGCCCAACCTCGTTTAGCCGTGCTTATGCGGTGGCTTGCATCAAAAGTTGCAGGTGACTGACCGCAACGCTGTCGTGATACGGGCTCGCAGAAGTCACTTTTGTCTGCCTCATTGCAACCCAAGTGCGGCCAATATCCCAAGAAACCCTTTGTGTTGTTACAAGGCTGTGCAGAGAGCAGTTTTTCTTGGGCAAGATAATTCTTTCTTCAACCTACTCAATAATTGGATAAAGAGCATTCGTCTTGATGATGAATGATATCCGAGATCAACACTAGCGAAGTGGTGAACCACCTCACATTTTTCAGCTTCGAAGTTACAATATTCTGTTGGATTTTCCAGGATAAATTTCCCCTGCGGCATCAGATGTAACTGGGCCGAAGTTTGGTCCATGAGTGACAGTATTAGAGGAAGTTTTGGGAATCCTTAATTAGCCTCCGTTTACTAGGCACTGGTTGATATTTGTATATGTTTCGTGACTGCTAGCTCCAGTTTGATAGCATTTTATGTTCGGAGGTCAGCCTCTCTCTGAATGACCAGAATGAAGGGTTCTAGTGGCTGGTGTTAAAGTTTGCTTTTATCTAGATAAACTTTTTGAAAGCTGTTGTTAGTCTCTTGAACCTGTATCGAAATCTCGTTCCCACCAATCGATTGCTGAAGTCTTGACACTCGAGAAACGTGTCCTTGAGTCAGCAGTGGGTGGACAGTACTGAACATGGCTGAATCAGATCTTGGAAGCGTTGGTTTGGCTAGGAAACCAATTGGAGAGTGAAATCGGTGGTTTCTTATTTCCTTCTACTCTGTAAAGAAAATATCACGGAGGCTACAAATCCCCGAGAATAAGTAGCGGCACCCTTGTAGTTGGTTGTATTAAAAGTTGCTAGGCGGTTTAGAGTCATGAACACATCATCTCGAAGTGGCTGAGCGCTGATAGAGTCGGTACTTACCGCGCCAAGAGAACTGGAGTGAGTAAGTAAATTAATTTACCACTGCGACGTTAAAATAGAGTCTCGCAATGTATTGTGCCGTCATATATGGATCCCTTTCTGCCCCGGAAGAGAGCTTGAGGTTAAGTTAAAGTCTTGTACATCTTGCGATCGCTCCCACCAGCCACTCTTGGGGTCCATTTTGAACCAACCGACGAACAAGCACCGAGCGGGCACTGGATTGCCACAGTGGAATAGAGTTTACTAACCTCATGGTTTGGGAAAAGCATAAGCATTTCAGTCCGAAACAACAAATCCCAGTTGGGACTCACCATTCGATATCCGGAACCCATCCTTGTCAACTCTCCGCTTACGAAATTAGCTCAAAACCCGTGCTCTGCTCTGACACAATTTCCCCCTATGCTAGGTAGAAACCTCCCGCCTTCTCATCAAAGACAGCACAGCATAGGAATTCGAACTGTTGCAGAACAGAGCATCATGGATTCTATCATGCCATCACTATCGCCAGAACAGTCGGTTCATTCGCAGACGCAGTCTGAGTCTCCGGAAGGAGAGGATCGTGTTGACAGCTCTCTCCCCGCTGGTCCCGAACTTGCTCGGCTGTCATGTGACAATTGTCGAAAAAGAAAGGTACCAAGCCCATTTCCGTCTTTGTTGGAATATCATACTGATCTCGAAAGGTTAAATGCAATCGTACTTTGCCAACATGCTCTCTCTGTAGGAAGCTGAAACATCAATGTGTTTACTCGAGCGCACGAAAGCGACCAGTTCGCCGAACGTAAGTGATATCCCTAGCCTGTCGTTGCCCAGTGACGTAAACTCATGTGCACTTTAGGAGATATTCTGAACTTGAGGAAAGGTTGCAAAACATGGAGAAAGCATTAGTTCAGGGTAAACCAGTCGACCAGGTCGTGGATGATCAGTCACGTACTTCACCAGCCAGTTCACTACGGGTCTCGGGCACCGACAACCACCAAGCATATCAAGGAGAATTAATCATTTCCTCACGTCCTCGAATTGTCGATCCTTGCTTTGCATGGAACATTCCCGAGAGGGGTTTGATTGAACCACTGGGCATCGAAGCGTTGGCCTCAAATCTAGCTCTAAGTGCTGACGAAGATCCCGCCGACTTCATTTCTGGTATGCTTAATTCCTATGGCCGTGACCTTCTTTTCTGACAATTACAGGTTCGTTGCCTCTGTTCTCAGGCAGAGGTATCCAATGGATAGACCAGTTATTAGGAGACAGCACCTTCAGTACCCTCGTCAAGGGGTTAAAACGGCCAGATAGAAATGTAGGGCAGAATCTTGGCTTACTTACTCCACCGGCAAACATCCTACCCACTCATAAACTTGCAGAAGTAAGCGTGCAAGGTAATGTACCTACCGCTTGTCTCATGGCACACGTTCTAACAGATGATGTAGGGTTTCTCTCAACGGTGAACCATGAAGTCCCTTTGTTTCAAGAAGACGTCCTAGAGTTGTATCTGAATTTCCACCAAGCTGGCAACCAGACGCTGAAAGTCGGATATATTGCAGCCATCAATGTCTTAATGTATGTGCTCTCGCATGAGCTTTTGTTTCTCTCAGAACCACCTGACAGGCTCTTACAGTGCATTCCAAAAATTTCGATGTTACCCAATCAACCTCAATGTTGATTCTGATACATACCTTGCGAACGCGCTGGCTCTTCTCCCCCGTCTAATAATTGAAGGTGCGAGTACATTAAATGTCAGCGCGATACTGTGTCTGGTAAGTACGACGTTCCTTTGATGCGTGGTCGTGAGCTGACACCATTGAAAAGGCTTTGTACTTCGTCTTCTCGACTGAATGTAGAACAGCAGCAAGTATTCTTGGAGCTGCTGTACAGATGATGGTAAATGCAGGGTATAACACAGGCAATAATGCATCTCATACCGAATCCCTGATCCAAAAACGGCTTTTTTGGAATGCATACATCATGTCGAGCGATATTTCCATTTATCTCGGCAACGCCCCTGTTATTTTGGATTCGATAGTCTCAAGTCTACCAGAGAGACATCCAGCAGATGCGCGTGCCGATTTGATATTCCATGATGGTTCCACTATGAACGCCATCTACGAGCGGGTCGCTCTGTCAAGAATTCAAGGGAAAGTATGGTCGATGCTCTACTCACCAACGGCATTGGAACTGCCCCATCACCAAGTCTACAATAATGTCATTGAAATTGAGCACGAGTTGGAATTATGGAAGTCAAGAATTCCGGACTTTACTGGCAGTGAACTGTATGATGGGCGTGAAGGCAGGCTGATATATCTCACTCTCATACATTTGAGATACTACCAGCTCATTATAGCTCTCCACTCTGTCATGTTCACTCGTGCCACCGGCCGAGATCCTCAAATCAGAACGATTAAAGCCTCACCCAGTGTCGCCCGATGTGTGCAAGCCGCACGAAGTTCCATCTCTCTGTTGAAACACTTCAACAAAGATCATCCCTTTATGGGGTAAGTTTGTCCCAGGACTCATTCTGTCACTTTCCTACTAATGGTATTTTCGGTCAGGCTTCTTGCCCCAAATTTAGCTTGGAGTTGTGACGTTCTCTGTATCCATGTGCTCCAGAACAAGACCACAGCTGGTGCACATCGAGACGTAGCACGATTAGAGAAAGTCGCCAAAATACTCGAAAGTGTTGCTGGGGACTACAACAACAAACTTCATTCTCAAGTCACCAACATGCTCTACTTTATTGCAGCTTACGGAGTGCGCATGTCGAGGACAGTCATGGAACAGCCAGCCGAAGCATGGTACGAGAACACCTACATCCCGATTCCTCCTTCGACGGCCTCTCGGAATGCTACCACGGCAGCAAACATTCAAGTTCCCCACCACATTACAGAGTACCAGCCAACCGACTTTGATCTATTAGACGTTCCTCAATATCGGGGTGATGGCATAGACTTCGCTGATCCGGCTCAGTGGAACGGGACGGGCATAGACCCCAACAATGGACAGGCAGGAACGTCTTACTTCATTCACATTAGATAGGTATCGACTTTACGGTTGGTTGGGGCTTGATATTAGCATGGAGTTGGTGGTAAAATTGGAGATGGGGCTTGGATCACGACTCACGCCTGTATTCACTCATAACTTTATGTGTATACTACGTCACGAAATTAGTTTAGATTTTTCTTATTTATCAAGCCTTTAAATGATATCAAACCTTTCAATGGAAAGCATCGAATGGCCTAGACCGGATGGTTTGCAAAGATTATTTGAGACGAAGCTTACACACGAATCTGCTGATGTCCCCTGATGCCCCTGAACCTTGGAACCCAGCCCTGCCTGGGCGCGCACATTGACGTGGGCCACATCACTGCAATTCCAAGTTTTCCTCAAACTTTAATTGAATAAACTCGTCTCCGCCTTCCTTTGTTCTTTCTTTCCAGCCTTCAAGGTTACCACCCGAAGAAAGACTATTGTAATGCTTGGTTGAAGAACGCCACAGTTCAGGGGCTTTAGCGAGCTAGACTGTCAGGAAATGAGGGCAAGAACCTGGTATGACTTCCCTTGAAACAGATAAAGTTTGACACTGTTCTGTCTGGTTCTCTAAAGGTTCACTAAATTAAGCCCTGGGAAAGAAAACATGAAGACCATTCGTGGACTCGGTGCTCGGCAGCCGAAGCCCGAGCAAAATGACAACCTACTCCCAGCACCTTCAGAGCGGACAGTACTCTAGAGAGATTAACAGTCATACGCGTTTGACATGGTAAAAATTTCATAAATCTTGGTTCATGTGCGTTTTCAGAATGCTGAGTATCATTCGAGCTTCTTACGTCCGTACAACAATAGCTGGGACAAGCCCCAAGCCTTATTCTCCATGTCCAAATCCCCAAGGAGCAATAAAGGTCCTGTCACCATTGGAAACCTTGAACTTGTTCGTGAATGAAACCTCATTCCAGTCCATCCCACCTCTCTGACGAGGCGGTTTCCACTGCTTGAAACAGTACCAATCAGTGGTATACTTTAGCGCCAGTCTTCTCTGCAGCCTCATCTCCCCATATTTCTCTTTCAAGTCTGGAGCTGACGTGTCCCCCTGCTCCTCCTGTAAAGAAAGCCTTCCAATTGCAGCAGTCGCCTCCGTTGCTTCGGAAGATTGTACTTCATCATCAGGATTGAGCGATGTCTTCTCGAAGAGAATAGCTGCACGAGACAGCATATCGAGAGCCTCTTCTTTCTTCCCGAGCTTTTCTAGCACAAGACCGACTTCGAAGAGACCCCGGGCTTCATGACGGTAGAAGGTATCTCTATCCTTATCTTCGTCCATTTGCAAGGCAATATCTCTGTAGTAAGTCACGGCAGCTTCAAGTGATTTCGTCATGTCCTCTGTCCGACCCATCGCCTCATAACAAAGACCCAACGCCCGATGCAACTCAAACAATCGTAAAGGTTTCATATCGTCAACTGTTTGCATGAAACTGTGACTCAAATTAACATGTTTGTTGCTCGCTGCATCATTCAAGGCCAGCTTGAAGAGTCTGATAGCCTGTGTGTAATTTTCTTCGACGACGTGAGCGAATCCTATGTGGCGGGCTAGGCCCATGTAGTTGGTCTTGGTCTTAATGGCTTGGTTATATGCCGCAACGGCTGTTTGAATATTACCCATTCCTAAATAACCATTTCCAATATCGAGATAGGCCCAGTCGTCCTGTTCTAATCGAGCGTATTCTCCGAGATGGTCGATTGCTTGCTTCCAATTCCTTCGACACCTGTTATTGGAGTTGTTAGCAGATGCCCATCAGGATTCTAGATAACCACGACTACCAGCCAAAGCCAAGAGAAAGTAAGAAAAGCTGCCCAACACTTACATATGCGCAAGTCCCAGCTCTTTGTGGTACTTTGAGGCATTATCAGGGTCACTCTCGATTCCATCCGCAAGAATGAAATCCACAGGTGGCCAGGTACACAAGTCCTTCAACTCGACGGCAAATTTCCGGATCTCCTTGCCATATTCCTCGATATTCTCGGGGTCAATCTTCATCGCATCGCGGTATGTCTGGTATTGGCGTTGCCTCGCCCCTCCACGTCCATACACCTCTGCAAGCTTCTTGGTGAAGTAGTAACATGCACCAGGGTGTTTCTTGATGGATTCCTCGTAGAGTTCAGCCATGGCATTCCCATTCCCCGACTTCTCGCGGATCTTTACCATCGCATCCCAGTATCGATCTGCAAAGTTGTCAGGCACATTGGCAACACCTAACTTCCAGGCTTCGACAGCACCATCCACATCGCCATCCTCCTCTTTCTTCTCCGCAACAAGACTCCAGTGGTTGAATGATGCTGAGGCAGGGTTCTTGGTGTCGACTTTTATTGCTTCGGCGTACCATCTGATGGCATCTTCCCTCTTCCCATGCTGCTCATAGTAGCTACCAAGACCTTCATACAAATGCCAACACTCAGGCTGCTCGTCAATCGCGTTCTGGAAATTTTGGATACAGTGATCCGATCCCGCTACCAATTCACCAAAGGCGTGGTTCCCGCATTGGACCCCAATGTTATTGTTGTAGTTGGCTGCGTCGGCCAGCTCCTGGAGCTGCCCCAGAGTGATTTTATGCCGAATTTCTGCATCTCCACTGTATTGGAATGTCCAGCCTTGATTGTATGTGATTTTATTCTCGTTACGTGGAAAGAGTCTTTCCCTTCTTTTCCCGCCGTCGAGAAGAGAATCAGGTGGCGGCGAAAGGATAGAACGAGCCGTGTAGGCACCTTCGAGAACGTATTTTGCCGTGTCCACCTCTTTCCAGTCTGTGTTGATCCAGATATATAGAAAGTCATCAGAAACTCGATGGCGGAAGTCGTCGTCCCAGGGGTTCTCTGAATGGTCCTTGAATAGGTCCACAACAATATCATGCATGCTGGCAACCCGAAAGCCAAGAACGTATGGTTCGGTGCACAGGAACACATATTGCTTCATCCAATCCCGCAACGAACCCGAAGACTGGAGAAATGCACGTATGTACTCGATCAGGCTTGATACTTCTTCTCTGGAGGTCTGGGTAGAATCGATCATGAAGCTTGCTAGATGCTCGAGCCAGTATTCTGCGGCGTAGGCGCGGAAGGGATCAACCTCGGTATTCTCCTGCTCCCCTAAGCAGGCTACACATGCAGTCGCTAGCTGGGCATGAGAACTCCCGGGAAGGATGCACTTTTCCTTTGACGAGGTACGAGTTGTTATGTATGACCGGAAAGTTTCGTGGACGATATACAAACCGGATGTCTTTCCAGGTATTACTCTCAGGAACGAGCCGCAGTAAGATTCGACAAAGTCCTTCAGGTCAATAACATCACCTTGTAGGATGTTGACTGCCACCTCGATTTCACCAATGCTGAGGGCTCGAATTGGAAATAGCACACAACGAATGATCGTCAAGGCAAGTCCGAGTGAGCCAGAAGCGTCTAGCCTGGTCAGAAGTTGGTCATACACATCCTCTAGATCTTTCGGGATCGTTTCAATCACCTCTTGGAAATCCTTCGTTGAAGTTTTGTTCTTCAAAATGTTGAGGACAATCTTGACCCAAAGGAAGTTGCCCTGGGATTTATCCGCGATGAATTGTACTGGGTCTTTTTCCATACTTTTGAATCCCTTCTCGAGGATCTTGGATTTCAAAATGCACGTTGATACGTAACTCTGGATATCGTCTCGACTATCTTCGTAGGTGAAGTCTCGCCTCGTTGCAGTGGACATAGTTCGAGCGATTTCTGGGGTTGGTCGGCTGGATAAGAGCAGCTTGACATCTGAATTCAGCAGTCCTTCTAACAACAGCTCTAGAGGACTGTCGCCCCCCCGACCATCGGTGGTGTTTTCGCACTCGTCATATCCGTCAATTATGACAAATACATCCTGTAACATTCCAGCCAGAGAATCCCTGACGAGCATCTGAAGTATAGGCTTGATTGATTCCGATACTGCATAATTATCGTCCTTGAGAGTCTGAAGATACACCCGAGCTGCAGGTACCGCAAGCAAAAGCTGAGCAGCAAGTGTACGCACAATTTTGATCACATTATCCAGACTCGGATCTCCGGATTTGCAGAAGAAATAGAGGACTGCAGCATCGGGATACTGTGCCTTGAGGACCTGCGTGATGTACGCTGCAATGGTTGATTTGCCGACACCGGGAAGTCCATTCAGCCACAAAGCTCTATTCTCGCGGGATCTCCTGTCGGAGAGCCTCCAATCTTTGAATTGTTCTGCTTCAAGTACCCATTCCAGAGTGCCTGGAGCTCGATCCTCGCAATGTCGACAATATTCTGACTCGACGTCCCAATATGAGGACTCCAGCCAAGTCAACAACTCGGACTTCTTGGACAGCCCAGTACCATCGGTTGGGACTGGAGGAGCCTGCATTTTAAGAACCTTAATGGTAGCTTGCAGCAGAAGGGCTTGGTCGTAATCATTGATCGCTGTGTCCAAAGTCGATTTCGCATCGGCGTATACCTGTGGGCCAAGAAGGATCGTTTTTCCCAAATTGAAGAAGTAGTCATGGCGGAAGAACATGACAGCGCCCTTAAAGAAGAGCAGGATAGATGTCATGAGTTTTGTTGAGGACTCTAAAACCAGATCACCAATGTCAATATCACCATGCTTCTGAATTTCGGCAACGCGGAGTGCCTGATAGGAGATCCGGTCAAGCTGTCTCAAGAAGTCTGCGCTTCTCCCTTGCTCTTGATTTGCAATCTGTGATTATCCATTTAGTCAAAGTCGCCAAATTTCCACGTTAGACTCACAGAGAGTAGTAAACAGAGACCATTCACAGCCCCTTTGACAGGCACGAAAGAAGCACTTTCAGCAACAGTCGCTCCAACGCCCATGGCAAGAGAAGCCAAGGGATAGATCTTCCCGATGACACTTCCAACTCGAGACGCTGCCGTTGGTTTTTGATCTTGCTGCTGGCTGATGACAGCATCAACAGCACCGACGACTTGTTCGGCTGTCAAATGCTCACCAGGTTCTCCAAGTTTGGCATCGTCGTCCAAGAATGGAAATCCATCGTTCTTGTGCCCGTTTCGGTACAACTTAAGCGTCTCTGTCAAGGAGGCCGATGCGTCGAGTAATTGCTCTTTGGCAGATCTGACACGCGGGTTTGATTCTACGTAAGTTTCGGTGATGCTGAGGCTGGATACGGCATCTTGATGCAGTTTAGTAGTGAGTTGAAGAGCCTTGGGATGTATTACCTTCGGTATTGAAGTCATCAGCTGCTCTTTCCGGTTTGGTGATCTCGACCTTGTCCCCAATGCCTTCTAAAGAAGCTGAAACTTCTTGGATTTGATGAGCTGTTACATCCTTTGACTTCAAGGACACTGAAGATGCGGCCGTCTCGGAAGGATTGTCTGCTTGTTGCGATGAAGCTTCCGTTCCCATTCCCGATGCAGAAGGTTGGTTTGTCGACCGAGGAAGCAAATCGCTCTTTCGTTTCGACTTGAAGATATTCTTCACCTTCATTGTGACCTCTCAAAATGCCCAGGCAAAACTACACTGTACTCAGCTGCGTCGCTTTAAGGAACATAGGTTTGATAACATCACAAAGTCAAGTTCCTCTGAGCGAGGCGACTTGGCATTTAATACCGTATAAACCAGCCACAGATATTTGCATTTGGCTCGGCGCTTCGCAGTTTCAGCCCTAGCAAGTCCCTGGGTTAATGTTCCTGCAGTATTTATCCCATTGGAGCTGGACGTCACCGCAACATGCAAGCCTTCGGGAAATATTCTCAGCTCCTACTACCCTGCAATATTAGGGAACGACAAAAAATGAAGACGTTAAAACTCGTGGGTTGCTTGAATATGTATAGTCTCATCACGCAGAGGGACTGACACTCAGCTGGGCTGGAAATATGGAACTCCCTGACTGTCCTGCTATTGGTTAGAGGTTGTGACGTAAGTATGAATTGCCTACTTGGCTGGATACAACAATATAATTTTGTAGGCCTGGAGCATAGGCCGTAATGCCACAAAAGTCACGAAAATGTTAAGAGACATGAAAAATGGAGATCAACGATTGATTTTTACAATATCAACACACACCTGACTGCTATTTTCGCCAGCAAAGACTGTCACGGACCGGCCTCCTCCTTACACGAAGGAAGCAGTAGCTCGCTTCCAGTATGCTAAACGGTCCCCACTGGCCGTAACCCCCAAGCAGTCCATGTATGCCTCAAAGCCTGCTTGACTGCCTGTCTGGAGAGCCGACCGTACATTTGCACAATGTGTCTTGAGGAACCAAGCGCCGCTTGCCCAACTGTACTGATCAGGCAGCACAAGTGCACGAATATCATTCAGTTTGTCGTCGCTCAATCCGTCCACCGAGGTCGATGTGGTGATGGCACTCACTTTGGGGGCCAGCTCGGGTATTGACAATGCGTATTGGAGATTATAGTTTGCCATCTGCATATTTCGAGTGCCCTGGCCTGGGCGACCTGGAAACTTATTGGTGTTGTACTTGAAGTCTGCAGTCTCGAAAGCGACAACAGATAGAACCGCTGCGATTTCTGCGGGTGCAAAAATCTCGTACTTTGACATGGCTGCGATGAGGAACGGTGCTGCTTGAGCGTTTGTAGCGCACTCGCCAGGAGCCGGTGCTCCTGTGCATGTGTTGGATGTTGGAGCGATCTGCAGGATTTGGTCTGCAGCTTGGGCTGCTCGAGGAGCAAGGGGTGTCGTGGTTCTGGGAAGAACTGAGGCGCAAGCCATGCCCGCAAGCATGGCTACTTCGAAGGCTTTGAAAAGCATCGTGGATGGTTTGTCCGGTTTGGGAAGTGTAGATTGTTGTAGAGTGGTATTTATACTGTGGTGCGAGGTATTTGACGTGAATGGATTGGCGTTATATATGAGTGGGGGGGTTTGTTCGAGTGATGTATTGATGACAATAAAACTGTTCTCCCTCTGTTGAATGTACAGGCGGACTCCAGTGTATTAGGTAGGGTGTATTAAAAACAGTGCTGTTCTTTGAATCTTGAAATGGCCTGGATGGCGAACAAAGGAGTGACTGAAAGAGACAGGACAAAGAGTGAGTCGAGTTCTGTGATTGTATCGTAGAGTCGTAAAGAACGTTGGAGCAACTAAGTGAACGTGAGTGAAGATGGGGATTAGTAGAAAGCAGACAACGAGTCACTTGGAGTCTTGAAGTAAGCTCTGATGCGAATAGGGGCAATCCCCCGGCGCTCTCTTGCGCCTTCTTACCGTGCCGACGGAGAAACATCGTGAAGTTCAGGATGAACATGGCCAATGCGGAGGAAGAGTGGATGAAAATTGAAGCACAGTCAAGCATCGCGGGGTCGCCGCAAGGCATCTTATCCAATAATAGCTGCCAGAGCAGCTGTCAGGAGAAAGCTTGAAGCTGTACGACGTTTCAGAGCTCGCTTAGGGGACGCTAGCTGTGCCTCGGCTAAAGCCTGGGCGCCGTTTGTTTGACCCTGAAAAGGGGCTGGGCTTCCATTGGCTTTCCGGCCTCAGCCTCACAAAGGTGTTGTTTCTCCATTTTATCGACCGGTCATGAGGACTCATGGCACGAGAAGTTCTCAATGGAAATACGTAACCCTGGAAATGTGACATACTGTGCCAGGATTTCGATAGCCGAGAACAGTGACCACGTCCTGCCAAGCAAAGACATGTTCCGTAGGAACCAAAGTGAGACTTCAACTGATATGCTTCAAAAACCGAGATCTCCCAATTGATTCTAATTCCTCGATCTCCAGTAACTTTTACCAGGCTTTAATAGTGCCCTCTACCTCAGCACACCAGATCAACCAGTTCTTACCAGTCAAGGGGGGTTGAGACTGCGCTTCGTTGAATGCCGCAGCCTAGATGCACTCCCTTCATTGGAGCTATCGAGAGTTATCTAGTTGAGTCCAGTAAGAGCATTCACCCACTATGCTTTCTTCAATGTTGCCTCCAGCATGACCGTGTTCCCAATGCTCGAAGGGTAGACCTTAACCAACTCGAGTCCAACCTCGTCAAACATTTCGTTGAACTCCTTTAATGTCTTTTCTCGCCCACTGATTGTCAGCAAGGAGAAATCTAACCAATATAGCTCCATGGGGCCGCCGACTTCAACCTTCTCAGGAACAAGCATATCGCAGACTATCAGGCGTGAGTCAGTTCCCATGGCTGGCACCACGTTTCTCAAGATTTCAATGCAGACGGGGATGTAAAAGTCGTGCAGCAAGCGTCGCAGGAAGTATACATGGGCATCTACAATCAAGTTAGTTTTACCACTTGAATAGGGGCCTGGATACAGACTCTTGACTGGCTGCGGCGTGAAGATGTCGTGAACGGTAGGTATGATACCAGGAAGATCTTCCGCCTTCAAAGTATTGATGACGATCGGCAAATCCTGAAGAATGACTGAAGCTCCAAAGAACTTTGGACATTCCATTTCGATCGCCAGCATGGCTTGTCCTTTACCGCTACCAATATCGACAATGAAAGGTCGCTCGGGCTCTTTCTCAACCTGTTCTTTTAGCATGGCGAATGGAAACATTCCAAGGATTGGCATGTTCTTTTCCATCTATCAATCATATGGGTTAGAAAAATTCGCTCAGGCTCGTCGGACTATCTTTTCTCTCTAAGGAGTTTCTCAGAGGCTCAGATCACCACCAGATGTGCTTACCTGCTGCAGGGTGTTATTCCAGATGACCCGCTGTTCCTCATCCTCATTTAGAACTTCATAACTTTTCAAAGTTTAGCGAGTGTCTACATGAGGCGAGCCAATCGAGTGAAGTTGGCTGCACTTCAATCTCGAGAACGAGAAAAAAAAGTCCCGGGGATGTTGTCCACTTACTACGTCAATCCTTCCTTCCCAGCAGCAAATGCAAATGGCGACTTCTTGCTATCATACAAATCGGCCGGCGAATGCGTCTTGAGATACTCGGGTAGCTTCACCCATGTTCGATTGAAGTCCATGCAAAGCGAGAAGAACGCCCCAAGAGCTTGTGGCTGCAGCACCATCGAAAGTATATTTTGTTGGTATTCGTCCGGACCGGTCTCGGTGGCAATTCCATTCACAAGGATGACTCTCATTGCCCGGGTGATGACCGACACGTCAACATTAACAGCTGCAGCTAAGTCTTTGGCGCTGATCGATCCCTCCAAGGGGAGTTTTCCGAAGGCGCCAATTTGAGTCAAAGTTGACAGGGCAGCTGTGACGGCGATACTCTCAGCCCATCTTGTGACGGTGTCGTAAGGTTCCTCTAGTTTTGCACGCACATTATCCGTCTGCTTGAGGAGGGCGAGGTGCTCGGCAGGTGTAGGATTGGTCTTGATATTCTTGAGTGCTGCAACCAACTTCTCTGCCTCTGTAAGCGCTTTGCTGACAGGATCCGACATGTTGGAGACGAGTGCTGGAATGGTTTGAGAAAGAACAAAAGTACTAGACCAACAAGAAAAAATTGTGGTAGAGGGTGAGGGGGATAGAAAGCTCCGAGATATCACCTGCAAAGTGATACGACGTGGTGGGGGTAACGAAGGTGCAACCTGGGAAGTGTGCTGATTGGCAACATGTGCGTTGCCTTAAAAATATTGCAAGATACGTGTCCTTACGAAGTGGAGATAATCGAAGGGATCTCTTTCGAACTCTTTGCTTCGAGTGGCTTCGCTTAGTATTAAGCAAGGATGAAGTTCACGAAATTTCGAGTACTTGGCTGTCCTTCCCCCTTTCTGCATTTAGCGAGGATTAGCGAGACTAGAGACTGCCCAGGTTATACTCGGCTTGCGATTGGAAGATCACACGGGATCATATTTCAGATGCAGCTGCACAACAATGGCACATACTAGAAAAAGCGTTAGCATCGGGCACCCAAGGTCGTGCAGATGCACACGCGGACTTCAAGGCCTGATGAGTTTTAGCCGCCCGGAAGTTCTCACCATTCGGACCGTGCCGGCGATGGGGAAGGTTCTTGAAAGCCACCCCCGCTATGGAACCTTTTCTAAAGAAGCGTCTATACAATTACCCTCTTACCTCGGATGAATCTGGTCTTCTGTGTCGCGAGTTTGTTTATTTTTCACTCGAAGTGCTCTCTATATGTGACAGCTTCTTGACGGCATGGCAGACTCAACTCTGCCCGAAGTCAATACTATTCAAGTTGACGATGTAAGAGAAGAGACTCCTCCGCAGATCATTGCAGCAAATTTAGCGGGACGGAAGAGTGGAGCGGAATATTGCGCCACTTTCGTTGTTGTATCGTAAGTTTTAACACGATGCTAACGTAGACAACAGAACCTAGCACTTGAGTTCGAAGATGAGGTATTGCGAATCTAAACACGTACTCATACTTATAACGTGCTGACTTCGAAACAAGACCAACGCAAGCGAAGCAGGGAGTAGTCTGACATCTATTACCTCTTCTATACTTCGAGGTAAAGTTGATGAGGGTGGAAGAACATACGCAGTGTATGGAAAAGAAGGTATGAAAGCTTTTAGAGACATGGCACATGGACTGATTTCTTCTTCTAGAATATGGCTTTCCAATGGATGAGCCAGAATTGGACCGGATAGACATGTGCCACGCGAAATACTATGCACTCTTAAACAAGAAGCGTTTTCTGGCACCCATTCTGCCCAACCCACAGAAAATCCTAGATCTGGGTTGCGGAACTGGTGATTTAGATTCCAGGAGTAGCTAGCATAATACTGACGATAGCAGGGATCTGGTGTATCGACGTCGCAGACCAGTTCCCATCTGCTGAAGTTGTTGGTATTGATATTGCACCAACACAGCCCACGTGGTGAGATCTCTCAAACCAAAAAACCAACCAATGCATCCTAAAGAAGATTAACATAAATAGGGTTCCAGCAAACTGCCGCTTTGAACTCGATGACATGGAGCAGCCTTGGACGTGGAATAAGAACAGCTTTGACTTCATCTTCAGTCGTGACCTGATAGCTGCAGTCCGTGACTTCCCAAAACTTATCGATCAGTGCTATACGTATGTATTGTTCTGCCCTTGAGATTCGTGCTAAACTTGCCCTAGCCATCTCAAACCAGGAGGGTATGTGGAGTTTCAGTGCATCACTGGCATTCTCTACAGCGATGATGATACTGTACCTAAGGACAGCGCGTTCCAGAAATTTTCGGATAGTATCAGACTCGCTGGTGAATCGTTCGGGACGAAAGTTGACGATCCTATGCGATGGAAAGGATGTACGTATCAAATCTTGTACTCCAAGATTCTATATCTTCTTCACGGGGCAAAGCTGACCAAGGACCCCTTGCTCAGGGTTCGAAGACCGTGGCTTCGAAGATGTGAATGAACATGTCATCAAATTGCCCGTCAACACGTGGCCAAAGGATAAGCGATTGAAACTCTTGGGGGCCTGGGAAATGGAAAACTTACTAAGCAGCCTCGAAGGCATGGTAATGCGTGTTTTCCAAAAGGCTCTTGGCTGGACAGCGGAGGAAGTGTTGGTATTTTTGGTTGATGTACGAAAGGATATCAAGAACCGAAACATACATGGCTACTGGCCCTTGTAAGTTCACATGTCCGCCATCCATCATGGAACACGCCGCTGACAAATCAAGCTATGTTGTTTCTGCTCGGAAACCGTTGTCTAGTAGTATTGCAGGCTAGTCATCGATGTTCTGTTCGGTCAGTTTGTTGGGACAGTGAGCGTGAAACTATCGTGTTGGAACTAGGGGGGGCCTGGAAGAAAATTCCGGCATAGTTCTGCGGTGGTATCAACAGAGGAACATTACCAAAGTACTATTGCAAGGGGGATTTATGCAGTTCTTCAAAGGCTATAAACAGCATACCAGCGTCGAGGTCCAGAAATGCGAGCGCTGGCTTCCATTCCGGGATCTGAAAAGAAGGGCAGAGCAACGGGGGTGTGATGACAGGCTGGCGAAGAGAAAACGAGATAAAAAGCTGCAGAAATGATGGATATTCCAGCAATTGATACTTGAATGAAACAGCAGAGATGTCTTTAGAAATGAACTTGGCAATGCTTTAGGCAGTGATGTCTTGCAGTGAGCCTGGCTGAGGGTCAGCTGGAACAAGAAGCTCAACTAAGAGGGCATTCAGAATAGAATCTACCCTACCTAGGTAACCACCGCGCGCGGAACACCGCCACAACCACGGCGACGAGTAGGAACTGGACTGGGCTATCCACAGTATGCTGTGGAAGGCTTGTTGTTGATGTTGAAAGATGATAGAGAGACCTGAGGCTCTAGTCGTCTAAATCGAGGTTAAACGCCAGACGCGATAACGATAGGACCTGCAACAACAAGAGCAGCCGCTCCGCCTGCAGGAACAACACACCAATATGTGAGGGAGTCGGGTCTCTGCAGCTCCGCAGACTCATGAGGCACCAATTCACCCAGATCCAGGCGGCATGGCTCCACCAACGAAGCGTCGAAAGCGGAACGTCCTGCCCTCATCCTCGGAAGAGGACGACGACGACGAGCCCGTCACCAAACCTAAAGCTCCATTGAGCACTCTAATCTCCTCTTCGCCGCCCTCTTCGACTGAGAGAAGACCCTCGACATCGAGCAAAGCTTCTGCCAAATCTGCGACAGCTCCTAAAAAGATGCAACCTCGAGCGAAGACTGCAAATCACCCCCAAAATGCGGCGCCGGTACAGCTCCCTAAGCAGGTCCGCGGGACCAAGGCTAGCACGAAAAGTGCGAGCAGCAGTCCGGAGAAGTCAAAGCGGAAAGGAAAAATTGAAGAAAAGGTCAAGAGCGGGGATATATACACATTCTTTACGAAGCAAGCACAGCGGCAACAGGCCGAGAACGCCAGTAGTAGTACAGGGATACCAAAACTTTCAGTGGGCTCAAAAGCTTCCAAAGCCGAAGAGGACGACGACTTGATATCCGATGACGACGTCTTTGAATCCAAGGCTCCAACTTCGAGTATGGTGGGAATCGCAGCTCGGAAACGGGTCAGAGGCATGGGTCTTTCCAACGGAGATGCAGACCTCCCCTCTGCGAGCCAGAAGTTTATCGTTCCAAAATCGCCACCGGAGATCAAGCAGGAGGATGATATGCGGCCATGGGCGGAGCGATTTGCTCCCGTGAACCTAGACGAATTGGCGGTTCACAAGAAGAAGGTCTCAGATGTACGCGGGTGGCTGGAGGATGTTATGGGTGGTCGAAAGAGACAGAGACTTCTCATATTGAGAGGAGCAGCTGGCACTGCAAAGACAACAACCGTCCAGCTCTTGGCAAAGGCCATGGATTGTGATATGTTGGAATGGCGCAACCCTGTTGGGTCTGTGGCTTCGTCAGACGGCTTTCTCTCAATGTCTGCACAGTTTGAAGAGTTCATGGGACGAGGCGGGAAGTTTGGACAACTCGATATATTTTCTACCGATGGAAAAGTAGCCCCAAAACCAGAAATCAAGACCTTCGATCGCCGGAAAAATCTTATATTGATCGAGGAATTCCCTAACACGTTTACACGGTCCTCTTCTGCTCTTCAATCATTCAGATCCACAGTCATTTCATATCTTGCCTCCAATACGCCTCCTCTTTCCATGATGAAGCAGAACACTTCCAACGAGCCTATAACACCAGTGGTTATGATTATATCCGAGACTCTACTCACTACGACTTCTGCCTCTGCAGACAGTTTCACAGCACACAGGTTACTGGGACCCGAAATACTTCAGCATCCAGGAGTTGCAATGATCGAGTTCAATGCGATCGCACCCACAATATTAGCCAAAGCTCTTGAACTTGTTGTCCAGAAAGAGTCTCGGAAGTCTGGTAGAAGGAAGACACCGGGCCCATTGGTTCTCAAGAAGCTTGGTGAGATTGGAGATATTCGGAGTGCCATTGGATCTCTCGAGTTCCTCTGCCTCCGGGGTGATCTCGACGGAGACTGGGGTGCCAAGGTTGCCTTTGGGAAGACCAAGAAAGCTAGCAAAGATACTGCCTTGACGGCGATGGAAAAGGAGAGTCTTGAGCTAGTTACGAGGCGAGAGGCCAGTCTGGGAATATTCCACGCAGTTGGTAAAGTGGTCTACAACAAGCGAGACGAAACTACACCAGAAATACCTGCCAGTCAAGACGTTGAGAAGCTACCGAGTTTCATGTCCATCCACTCTCGGCCTCATAGATCTCAGATCAAGGTCGACGAGCTCATCGACGAAACAGGTACTGATACTCAAACTTTCGTCGCTGCGCTTCACGAGAATTATATCCTTTCCTGTGATGCTCCGCCTACCTCTTTCGAGTTCTCGTCCCTGGATCATGTCAGCGGCTGTATAGATTATTTATCAGACAGCGACCTTCTCTGTCCCTCTTGGGACGGATCCTTTAACTCATCTGGCTTCGGTGGTGGTTTCGGTGGCAAAGGAAGTGGCGGGGACATCATGCGACAAGACGAAATCAGCTTCCAGATAGCTGTTCGAGGTCTCATCTTCTCGCTCCCATTTCCAGTCAAGAGAAAAACCCCCGCAGCTGGTGGTCTGCGTACTGGGAAAGGCGGCGATGCATTCAAGATGTTCTACCCGACTAGTCTCAAGCTCTGGAGGATGAAAGAAGAGATTGAGAGCACCATTGACCTTTGGGTCTCGAGGCTGATGAAGGGAGAGGAACATCACCTCAGTGCTCTGACCGCTGGAGCTGCTGCATTCGCAAGGCCAAAGTCAGGCACTGTGGAAAGTTGGAAGAGCGTTCGAGCTCCTGCAGCCAGCAACACAAGCAAAAGCGCGGGTAAAGAAGCGGAGGTTGTACCTCTGATGTCCATCGGTACGTCTGCTAGGAAGGAGATGCTCTTGGAACGATTGCCCTACATGGTAGCAATAGCCAGAGCGAGAAGGTCCACATCTTCTACCCTCGCCATTCGAGACATGGAGAAGGTGACGACTTTCCATGGTATCGGCGGCCCACCCGATGATGATCCCGATGAAGCAGAGGAGACAACTCCAGCAGGTGCAGAATGGGCAACGGATAAACCTGGTGAAATCAAATCTCCGAGGAAGAAGGGATTGGTTATTAGAGGACAAGGAACAGCGAACGGATTGCCCTTGCAGCAGGAGCAGAAACTCGTACTGAGCGATGATGATATTGAAGATGACTAACCGTACTGCCAGCATGTATATTAGGAAATTGTTGATGGTCAGTTTTTGGTAGCGAGATGATTTCGGCTGACAGGCATAGACTAAAAAAAGGACAATTTTGTCAAATTGGCTATACATCGTCATCAAGTCATAATTCCAAATGAGCTCCTCGTAATGTACTGTACAGACTGTTTACAAAGCTACAATTTCCCCCAGCCTGATCATCACTTCATTCCTCGTCAAATGGGTCAAATTAAAAGATCCACCCCTGGAAGTCATCGGCAAAATGGATAGCTGCCGCCAGATAGCGCTCATGAACGTCACCCCAGGTAAAAGCAGCTGCTTTCATAGCTCTCAAAGCTGTAATTTTGTTAGCTCTAGCTCAAAAAGCCTTGCTCGGATGGGAGAAAGGAGACTTACCCTTCACATAATGAGCGTCCGTAGCCCACGGTCCGCTAACCGCCATCTCCTCTACATATTTCCACCCCTTGACGGGCTTGACCTCCAAATCCTCATCAACCTTGGGCCTCAACTGCGCTACATAGAGAGCAATAGCTAACAACCACCATTGTCTCACTAAACTGATATGGAACTTCTTCGGTATCAATGGGAGCAGGATCCGCACCGCGTGAGATGTGGTTAGAATATGTACCATGAAGAAATCATATGCGTGTGTTCCTGGCTGTACGGTCTTCACCAACAGAGCCATAGCCGCTTCCTGCGAGTCCTCGAATTGCTTATTTGGATCGACTATTTTCCAGGCGTTCCAGTGCTCGAGAATGAGCGGTTCGTGGTCTTTGAATAGCGTGTCCATATTCCCGGCACCGCGCTCTTTGAAGAGTCCGTCGAATCGGGTGTCGGCTGCTATCTTGTGGAGGATTTCGAGGGGAGATGTGGTGCTATAAGTTGAGGGTTGGGTGTAGGAGGGTGAGTCGAGATATTTGTGGAGGTAGTTGTGGCAGGATGAGGCCATAGCCAGAGCTTCCATGGCAAGTTCTTTGTTAGAGAGTTCGTAGGCATAGCCGAGATGTATGAGGGGATGGCCAACTGAATAATGGGTTAGTATACAATAGAAAATATAATGAAGAATGCATGGACGTACGGCCGCCAATAAGCCCATTGATCAATGGCTCCTTTCCACTGTAGAGGTATTCATTGGCGACTTCTTTCCAATCGTAATCATACTTCAACGCCAACTCATCTTCAAAGAAATCCACAAATGCTCTCTGATACCTCCTATCACCTAGAAACTCCCGCCAGTCTTTGTCTGTTACCTCTGCAGGAGAATCCTTCCATTCTTCCAGCTCCTTGGACTCTTCGTCATAGATCTTGTTCATCTGCTCGGCATCTGCCCCAAAGAGGTACGCAGAGCCTAACAAGTGCGCCATGTGGTTGTGGTATTCAAGTTCATGGTATAGAATTGAATGGTTGACGTGGTTTGCCCGGAGCAGGTGTTTAAGTGTCCTGGGACGCTTCTCCGGTGCTGTCTCCACATCGTTGATTTCAACGGATGGAAGATCAATGGACTGTGCAGCGTAAGTGCTGGTGGTGAAATACTTGGCCAGACGGTTGACCACAGGTACCCAAGCTATCATAGGAGAAGACATGATGGCTGATAGTGCAGAATTGTCGGAAATTTTGACATGTCCTGACTTTGAACTTTGAAGCTGCTGGAAATCCCAACAGACAAGGCTGAGGGGTAGTAAATGGTGAAGTGCCATGAGCCAATCAACCGAGCTCCCATCTGCGCGGATCAATCCTGGTTCCGCTCCGATCCACCCCATCATATTTCGAGGTGAGGCTCGACCTCCATTCTTCCTCATCAACTTCGAACAACACCAAAAACTCTCAAAGATGTTTCGCTCCAAGCCTGCGCCATCCACACGACTTCATTCATCATGTCGCCGACGAAGCCCTTGATATATGCAGAGCTGCTCTCCAACATCCGTCAAATCTCTGTTATTGTCGCCCTTGACGCGTCGTGCGGTCCTTGCACAAAAGCAGAGCTGTCAGCAGATGGACAACGATTCATCTTGCAACATGATGGAGATACGACTACCTTGAATCTTCCTGGGCAGGCAGTCACCAACTTCCAGCTTCAGAAGCCCTTCCTGGGAAACAAAGAGCTCTCATGGCGAATTCCTGTCGCTGGGCAAGCCACCAGGGCCAGCATTGACGACGCGCAAAGCAATGAAGCTCCATGGTCCGCCAAAGAGCTTTCAGAAGATGCAGAGTTTGCATGTCATGATTGCGGCGCAGTCATTGTGAAGAGAGGGACTATCAAAGTATGGAAGGATCTCCCAAGTGAGAATTGGGCGGAGATGATGGAGTTCTGGCATTGCCACAAGCCTGATGTTCCTGCTGAGGAAGCGAACAGTGCAAGTGATCAGGCTGGTCACGTGCACCACAAGCAAACTGCTGCCGGCAAAGGTTACGGAGCCACCTCCAAGTTCACCGCACGCGCAGGAACTGGTTTCATTGACCTGACAACCTTCTTGCTTGCCCGCAGCGATTGCACGAACCTCAAGGTAAGACCTGGTCTTTCTTTATGCCCTTTATCTTCCTCCCTGCCCTTATTTCCCCTCAGAGGCATATCAATGGGTATCAAGAAGGTGGCCACTCTTCGCTCTGCGATTCAGTGGTCTGGTCACCGATACAAATGCCCAAAATCGATACCTTCTTTCCATTCTGCTCTTGCAGCAGTCACACATGCCTACCCTCTTCTTCGGGACGACGGGTTACTTGTTGACTGGAGGATCTGCCTCTGCCTTTCACTCCATATCTTCCTCGAGATCTTGGACGGCGATGGGATTAGCAAAGGGACATCACAAGGCTCGCACGTCTTCAAAGCTGTTTAATGACGGAGATAGATTGTGGAGTCAACAGACCAGAATCCAACACCCATCCACTGCAAACATTGCAATCGCAACCTCGGCCGAGACGATCTAGCATCATGTGGGCTGAGATTATTCAAATGGTGTGTGAGTTTGTCCTCGCCACCGCTTTCATCCTCGAAATCGAACGCATGCGGGACCTCGTTCTATCCGAGCACAACCTTCGTTTGCTCGCAAGCTTTGGCGTTGATGCAGTCCCAATGCGTATCGAGACTAATACTCTCGCCGCTGATTTTCAACTCCTCGTCTATTCTCTCCATTACTGGTGTATCACCTACGGTCTTGAATTCTACTTCCGCAATTGTACGCAATTCCCAGTCGGATCATGTGGCCCACCCCAATCTGAGTACATTGTCGGCTTCTTCCACGTCCTTGCTCATCTGGGTCATCGCGCCATGTATTCGGTTTGCAACTACACCGTCTGCAACTTCCTCTGCAACTTCCCCAACCACTCCGAATTTGGCGACGACAACGACGATGGCGACGAAGTGCTTCTGGAAGTCTATATTCTCCGCTGAAGCCAAGGTATTACTGGACAGCGAGTCTGCGGAGGAGATTATGCTACCAGATGAGACCATTGTGGAGATTGGAGAAAGTTTGCGGGATTCGGCTCTTTGTTTGCCCCCCAGTGCGAGGAAATTCAACGAATGGGACGTTGGTTTGATGGAACGATATCAGCCAAGTAGATGAATGCAATCAGTGTTCTCTTCCCTTTCTACACACTGTCTGTTGTTGACTTTGGGTGATACCCTAATGGGACAGCATATCTATAAGGCAACACTAATCGTACATTTACTAATCTCATCTTGACATAAAGCTATATATATGTATATACATATATATAGTTCTAGAAATCACAATCGGAACAAGGGGCCAGTTAGAAAAACCGGATACGTTTATTCTATCAGCTAATCTGCAGTCTAGTTCCCAATCTCGAGCACTGAAGCGTATCAAGCAGATAAGTATCCGCAAGAATCTCAAAGCGACCTATTATCAGCATTCGCCTCCTTCCTCGCAGCCTCTCTTTCTCCATCGCTTCCTCTCGCAACCGTCTCAGGCTCCTGCTCCCCCGAAAGGACCTCAAGCGTAATCCTCTTCGTCTCAGGAATACACAACGTAGTGAAAATACCCAGGAACATAAACAGCGCAAAGATCTCCATCACATGCGGTAGCCACGGACTCGCATCTCTCCCAGTAGCGCCAGGCTTCGCGCCGCGGACTCGCAGGGGTGCAATACCCGCCTGGGCGATGATGGCTCCGATCTTTCCTGAAGCGGCGGAGAAGCCGTGAGATGTCGATCGGTAGCGTGTCGGGAAGCATTCGCCTGGTACGATGAAGGTCGTTGAGTTGGGGCCGAAGTTAAAGAAGAATTGGGCGAGCACGTAGAGGGCTAGGAGGCCGTGGTCGGGGATTTGCTTGTATGCGAAGCCGAAAATGCAGAAGAGGATTGTCTGGTGGGGCTGTTAGATTCTGTTGACTGGATTCTGAGAAGGTGGGGAGTTTGGGTACTGACTAAGATGATAAAACCTCCGAGTTGGATTGGTTTACGTCCGAGGGTGTCGACTGTGGCTACTGTTACCCAGTACCCCGGAATGGCGCCTGCTAGCACAATGATCAAGTTTCCGACAGCAGTGTTCATCAGGACCTTGTAAACAGTATCCCCTCCAGTGAAGCCGATCGTCGACAAAATAATCGGGTTGTTCAACGAAACACCATAGAAAGCGCTTCAAAAGGTCAGCAGAACTCGCCCAAGAGCGAGGGAAAGAACATACACATCAAGCAAGAACCACGATCCCGCCGTGCCAAGTAGGACTTTTCCATTCTTCCACTTGCCATAGTAGCTCAGGAAGTCTCTGAAACTGGCCTTGGGAACGGTCATCTTCTCGCGGCCGGCAACCTGGCCTTGGACACGAGCGATTTCGTCGGGTTTTCCGCCGGCTTGACCATTCATATATGCTTGCACGTCTTCTCCACCTTGCTCGACATCACGAGCGACATCGAAGGTGTATCGAGGGGTTTCCGGGATGGTCAATCGGTAGTAGAGGGCTATGCAAGCTGGTACTGCGCCAAAGCCGATCAGGATTCTCCACATCTGCAGACATCATATTAGAATTGTCCAGCAACTTGTTTCGTATCTCTCCGAGTAACTTGCCTTGTCAACAGCAATAGCACAAACTCCTGTGCAGCTCGCATAGTTCTTGGCGGTCAACAATGAGCCCTTGAAGCCAGCAGTGATAATGATCATGACGATGGCAGCACCAAGTTGGCCGAAACCTTGCATGGCAAAGACTGCACCCATCATGGCACCTCTCCATTTCGTGGTTGCAAATCTGCAATATTGTCAGCTCGACAAGCTCTGAGTTTGTTCGCTAAAGTCGCTTCATCAACAGAAGACTTACTCGGAAGTGATGATCGAAGAAAGTGGGTAATCGCCACCAATTCCTGCATTTTGTTAATGTCCATCCTTGTTTCAGACATCGGATTCAACATACCAATACCCATAAGAACTCTCCAGAAGATAATCACACCAACGATGTTCATTGAGTTCGAATTGGAGGACAGTGCCTGGGCGAGAGTTGCGAAGATGATGACGATCAGTTCCAATCAGTACATCTTCTTTCGTCCGACGATATCAGCCAAAGCTCCGAATCCAAGTTGGCCAACAACAGTTCCTGCAGACGTAGCGACTTTAATGGCTGTGTCTGAGTTGGTTGGCATCTTTCCACCCTCCCTGTTTTGAGATGTCAGCTTGGTCTTCAACGAATTATTTAGATGAATCCTAAGCATGCGGGATACAGCACAACTCAGTACCAAGCAGTACGTACCAGTAAACTATTCCCAGCATGGTTGTAAGCAGACCAACGGCGAAGATATCATAGGAATCCGTGAAGAAACCGATACCAGCTACAACACAAGCACGAACATGATACCTAGACTCATGTTAGCAAGATCAAGACTTGACCTTTTCGAAACTCACCATCCAAAGGGAGCCTTGTCAATCTCAGCAAGAGCAAGTCGTCGACGCTCATTAGGATCGGCGATATGGGCAAAGTCGTTGTGGAAGTTGTGGAAAGCATTATTGCCTCCTGCGGTCTTGACACCAGGAATGGCATTCGGAGCAGAAGCCATTTTGAGGTTCTGAGAAGCTTGAATGATTCAAGTGTTCAAATTTAGAGTTGAGAAATGCAGTTGGGAAGTAGACAAGACGAACTTGTATTTTTCAGAAACTAGAAAGTTGTTCAGGGAGCTCGAGGTATTAAAAGAAGACAAGCATGCCAAGGTCGCGGGTGGAAAGCCAACCAAGGATTGGATTCACTCTTCTGGTGATGATCCAGTTCTGAAAAGCAAGCCACATTCATATGGCAGGACCGAATCAATGGCAGGCTGATTTTGGATGAATTAAAATCTAAGGCTGAAAATATTCAACAAAATGATACACCCTCTCGAGGGGACAAAAACCGAATATTCAAGGGGGAAACAATAAGGCTGGCAAGGCTGACCCCGAGGCTGTAGTTTTTGAGCGAACAGCAAGCCTTCGTACAAACACGTTCCTGAGCGGGGGCGTATGAGAGGCTCAAATCATGTTTCAAGGTTATTTCTCAACCCCAGTGAGCAGAATCTCGCTTGAGCACAAACTGCAGACAGTTTGCCAAAGAAGCAATCTCTCCCTGTAAGGCTGGGCGGGGGTTGCCTCTAAAAGAGCTGGAACAGAGCAGGCTTCCCACACACCACCTGCCACTCGACTCGCTTAGTTCAAGATGCAGGATATCATTCGACCACCTGCCGTTAAGAACTGGATCGGGACCGTGGCGTCGGCTCTCCGCGGCTCCCTGCAGGAAATCCTCGTTGCCAAGCCCAGATGAAGCCTCGCCATGGGGAACGCCACATGCTTACTCGAAAGCCCAACTGCATGGTGGCTATGAAGTTTGAAGTGCCACGCCATACTGTTGACCCGTATCTCGAACACGTTCTCGGTATACATCGCGAGAGAGGTCAATACCTTCATTGTCAAGTTCAAACTTCTCTTAAGATGTCGTATTCTAGGCGTTCTCGGATGTCGAATTCTTATCCAGAGTTAACCTGGCTTAGGGTTATTGACAGGATTGCAGTCGGTGGCCTGACTGCTCAAATGGCCTCCCGGATCTGCTGTTGCTGGTACTCCGCCGCGAGACCTAGGTAAGGAATTCTGGATCCAAATGGTTTTGACCTTTGATCATCGAGAATCGTTTGAGACACGGTATTTTGTCTTTTGTCGCCGCCGTAAGCCATTTCACCACTCGAGCATTTCCGCGTTCCTCCCACAAATTTCAAGCTTTACACAAGATTCTCCAAGAATTTCGAGGCGTACACGGCGTTTTCGAAGTCCACGTCGATTGCATGTAGCCAAGTACCGCACACCCAAGATGGCTGCATGTATTGCAACACCCCACGCATCTAAACGCATCTTTCAAGCATGAAGGTGTGAATTTGCTTCTGCTTCTTTTTCACCGACGTCATGTACCCATTGCCATCCAAGTAGAGTCCAGTTGAGTTCTTTTCGCCAGAACAGACCATGACCAAGTTCTCCATCTGCACACAAACCACCTGTTTCTCCCATGCGCCTCTTAAAAACAACTCTGCCGAATCGCGAGTGGACGATTGCCATCGAACACATGACACATGGTTCGTGAGTGCAGTAGATCTCTAGTTCGTGGCACAAATACCCATTTTCGTTTCCAGAAAGGTCGAAGTGCTCTTTTTCGATGAACAATAATGCCTCGTCTTTGAATATGTCGGCGATATCATCGACTTTGGACTCTGTTCCTGAATCCAACTTCGAAGGGTTGACAGGCTTTCCAGTAGGACTCGTAGAAGATTTCAGACTCTCAGAAGTTTGAAGGGTGCTGTTCTCATCTCCGGCACCTGCGTTGCTGTGTTCCGGGCCAGGTTTCGCCACGACTGATGGCAACCCACTCGCATTTACGTCGACAGCATCTACCTTCAGCGAGCCTTCCAAATCCTCATCTCCCTGGCCCGGAGCATCGATTCCGACCTCCTCCCTAGCCTTCAGACCTCCAGCAACCATACCAATAGCCCTCATAACCGCATGCGCAACCACATTCCCATCTCCCTCCTTTCCCCACCCATCCCACCTCGCATCTCCAGCGACAGCAACAACCCTCACCTTCCCTTCTTTCCTCTCCACAATCATAACACCAACCCTCTCCCCCTTACCACATTCAAAGACCTCCCCAGCAACCCTCTCCGCAAGCTCCATATACCCCTCCACCTCATCCCTCATCTCCTCCTCCGCCCTCTCAACAATACTAGGATGCGGTCCAAACGGATTACTCTTCTTGTATACCGTCGGCCAGAATTTCGCCGTCCAGGCCGTAGCTTGCTCTTGCGATGTTGGTGCGAGTATTGGGACGTCTACTTCGGCCATATGTACATCCTCCAGGATCGGGGTTAACTCACGGAGGAGATCAGTGAGGGGTATTGCGGTTATGGGACCCGCGATGAGGAATAAGTCGGAGGAAGTTGAAGGGTTAGCTACCATTTCACGCACGTGAGGTGGTAGGTCCTTGAGCTTTGCGAAGCGCCGTAGGTGCTGGAAGTCTATACCTCCGTCATCTGGGATAAGTTTTCTGACTAGACTATGAAAGGAGGATGTCAATGATACTTCCTCATTCGAGTTCGGCAATGCATGGGCGGCTGGATAGAGAATATTTTGGAAGTAATCTATTTGACTTGGGAAACAGTATTAACAAAAAAAAAGGGGGGACTCACTTCAAAACAGAACTCGCCAGCTTAGCAGGCACGCTCGTGACATACACCTTCCCAATCTTCTCCCTCGCCCGCGTCTCGAGCGTTGTTTTCAACGGGATGAAAACGCCTTCTTTCTTCGCTATTGGGATATCTGTAGCGACTGGTTTCGAGATACTGATGGCAATATCATGATTACCACCACCCTCACTCTCATTCAGACTCTGCATCTCGGCGTCCAAGTCGCCCATGCTTTCTCGGTCCTCCACGCCTTGAACCTAGCACACCCCGTGACTCCTCACTTTCCAGAAAAGTCTCCCAGCCAGGTAGCCTGGTAGGCCACTGTAGAAGACCTGCTGTTATCCGTGTTTGCAATGAAGACGAATATTACTTCAGCGACAGAAAATTAGAATAGTGAGGAAGGAAGGGCGTTTTGAGGCCGATAATTGGCGAGTAGATGGGATAAACATCAAAACCTCGAGTCAAGATCCTAAAATTATACTGCCCACTCGCTTAGGTGGCATGTGTCTTACCGCCCACATGGAAAAGGCACGAAGACCATGTGATTCGGAAGCTAAATAAGATCTCGGTTCGGGATTGCGCAACCTGACCCCCTTTTTGTTCATTGGCCAATGAGGACGTCGGGTTGTCTTGAGTTCAACTGAGCCGCTTCAGGCATCCTTTGTTTGCATCGATCAATGTACTTGTAGTATTTATTCCAGCTTCGAGTCACAGTTGCAGATTCACAATCTCACAGTCTCATAATAAAGGCAAAGAAGATGTTTTTGATGTCCATTCCCTCAAAAGGATAGAAGAGAGCTCTAGTTACAAGTTCTGTGTTCCCATCGTCCGGAATCATTCCTCCAAAGAAGAAAATAATCGCAGTCCGTCGAGTCCCTCGCCCTTGTACGAACCAGAAGCCAGATTTCATCCACCCGCAAAGAAGGAAAGAGGAACTAATAATATTGGTAATGTATCACAGGCACACGCACCACACCTACCAGCTCAAGCAAGAGACCAAGAGTACGGGATCTGGCAGAGACGTGGTAGGGATAGGTGATGACCTTTTTGTGAGATGACTTTCCGTGCCATCAAAATAAAACGCGATTTCAGGAAACCAGTGTGTAATTTTTTTTTTCGTTCAAGGGAAGGGGGCAAGATACAAATTTGCACCAGGTATTTTGACGATCCAACCAAAAACTCTTATCCATTGAGAGACAGGAGTAATTAGGAAGGCAAAACAGCCTGGGCAGGGGAAGAAGAGAATGAGCAGGAAATGTGCGAACACAAGATTGTCTGCTCATGAAGTATTGAAGTGAAGTAACCCATTTGCATGCCGGGGAAACAAGAAGAAAACCACCTGGAGAAATGGATAGAGAAAAAATCGGGTTTCGGACCAAAGAAAAGTTTCTGAATAAAGGTCTATGTCATCCGCCCCACCCAGGTACAGGTACAAATCGAGCTTGCGCAATCACTCGTATTGTACCGTGCGCTGAGGAAATTTGTCGTTTCGAGTCGTGCCGAGATCTTTTGTGATCGAGGGAGCTGGTGTTGTACAGGTGACAGCTGGAAACGGGTCAAACGCCGGCATGATGCATGTGATGATGTTGATGTTGAAATGCTAGTGTAACAACAAAGGGCCGTAAAATTCGTATTGGAAAACAGTCGTGAATTAGCAGTTCATCCAAATGATACCCAAAGGCATAATGAATGACTGCATGGACCCAACGACTCGAAAAGATCATTCCTCGTACCGTTACAAGCGTAAGGATCATATCGTCGTTACGGGATGTTGAAGTTACAACCAGTTACCATTGCCGTTGCCGGACTGGGCAGCACCACCTCTACCATAGGAGTAGGGGAATGGTTGTTGCTGAGCCTGACCGGAGACGAGTTGCTCGCTGGAAGGGAAGACGCCGCCAGGCTGAGGAGCAGGACGGGTTGATCCAACACCATTGGCAGCGATAGCAGCTGGGACATAGCCGTTCGAATAACCTCCTGAAGTGGGAGCAATGTAACCGGCCGCGGAAGCATTCGATGTAGCACGCTGGTGTCTGAGTGGGGTGTGAACTGGCTCAATCTCAACTGGGGTAGCTTGACCACTCGAGGAACCGCTACGACCCTCGTTGCCTTGGATCTTTGCCTGGATTCTACGACCATATGGGGTGGTACGAATGGCAGGGAGGTATGGGCGAATGGCTTCAATAAGACGAGCCTTCATCGGGGGGTTGGCGTAGTCCAGAGCAGTCTGAATGACGTAGTTGGCGAAGGAGTCACGAAGAAGTCTATCCAGCTCGGCTGGTTGCAGCATCTCTTCAATCAACATGTCCTTGGAAGGCTCCTGAGCGCAACGGAGACACTTCTCGATGACATTGGAGCTGAATTTTTGCTTGGAAAGCTGAGGAACACGGCCGGCGAACATAGCGACCAGAGGCTCTGTGAAGATAGGTTCGTTCAGATCAAGGATGTATTGAACGACGTAGTTTCCGAATGGATCCTGGACCAGAACATAGGCGTTATCGGAGATCTGGCGGATCAACCAAGCCTTCTGATCACCGGAAGCATGATCGATGCAGCGCTGGAGAACACAGCAGCCATGGCGGTGGGTTCCCACATCGACACAGTGGGTTCCAACAGCATCAAAGATGAATTGGGCATCCGCCGAGGAGAGCTTGTTGAGGCACTTCTGGATGACATGGTTGCCGTTCAAGTCTTGAATCAGTTCAACGACGCGGTATCGAAGAGCTCGGATGATGGTCTGGATCTGGCCAGGGGTAGAGATGAATTCAATCATCTTTTGGAGGGCCCGAGTTCCGTGCTGGTTGAGTGCAATGCGGACGAGCTCACTGGCAGCATTCTCAATGAGAACGGTGCGCTCCTCATCATTGCAGTACTCAAGGAGCTTCTGGCAGAGGTAGTTTCCGAATGGATCGGTCATCAACTCAATGACGTGCTGGTTGGTCTCAAGCCAGATCATGTGAACCTGATCTGGGTTACGGTCCTCAAGCTTCTTCTGTAGATAGCGGCAACCGTGCTGATCCTTGCACAAGGCGTAGATCTCTCCACCAAGCTGTTCGAGAGACATGTTTGCAAATCTGTTCATGGCTGCAGAACGTTAGCAGGTTTCAACCGATTTTGACAGGACCTGGTCTGAGATCGCGGGAATTATATAACAAGAACTATATGAGAAATGCAACTTCCAATGCCAAGATTATGATATAAAGAGTATTCATCTCAAATCCGACCAGCTGACATAGCCTGATGAAAATCTTTCAAAGTGAATGCTACATCGAATGCTCGAGATAGAAACACCTCAAAAGTAGATCAAGATTGTGAAGTAAAAGGGAGGGTAGATGGAGAATATCTTTTGGAGGAAATTGGAAAAGAAAAAAAAGATTCTGTAGTAGGGAAACGTACCTTCACCATCATTCTGGCGGCGTTGCTGAATGACACGAGCCTGACTATCTCGAGGAGCAGCTTGGGGATAGATTGGAGGAGGAGCGTATTGGTGAGGAGCGTATGGGTTGTTTGCAGAGTAGAGTGGTTGAGCAACGCTCATGTTCTGCATTCCCATCATCATTTGCTGCATGCCGTAGTTGTTGTAGTAACCACCAACGGGGTATGCCTGCTGAGCACTGGGGGAAGCCATGGCAGGTTGCAATGGTGGTTGAGATGTAGCTTGAGAGAGCGACGGACCAAAGGGAGGAGCGCTGGCGTGGAGTGCAGATTGGATCGACTGGTAGCCACCGTTCTGAGCCTCACGAAGTGTAGTACTCTCGGCTGAAGTCATCTCACGGCTGAGTCTGTTGTTCATAGCATTCAGCGGAATACGACCCAAGCTTGCGTTGTGATTGTGAAGGTGTTGCTGAGCGTGGGAATTGGGGGTGGTGTTGGCTGAAGGAACTCCGTTTGTTGTCGATCTCATAGTGGGGATATCGTTAGCCGAGTAGGAGGACTGCAGCTTAGGCGGTGTGGCTTGATGCTTTGGAGGAGAGGAAACCTGAGTAGGCTCTTGAGCACTACCGTCATAGTAGGACTTGAGATCCAAAGAGTGTCTGTATGAGGGTCGAGTGCTGAGAGGTGAATCGGGACCGTTGGTATTGGATGAGGAACCGTTAGCTTGAGAGAGGCCCTGACCTTGGGAGTTGTTGGAGGGAAGGCTCTGCTGGGATTGAGAAGGGCGGTGTCTTGAGATCGCACCCCAGCCGTTGGTATCAGGACCAGGAGATTGGGACAGAGCTAGATCAAGAGCAGCGGAAGAGGCGGAGAGCTGCATCTCTGAGTCAGCAAACAAAATCTTGAAAGAATCTGACGAACGTACTAAGCCGGGATATTCATCTCGACGCACCAGAATTGGGAACTTGTTCTCAGCACCATTCATGTCCAGATATTGGTTGACATCAGGAGATGGAGCACCCTCATCTTCGCCGAATAGGAAGCGTGCGGTGTTGGTTTGGTCGAGGGAGAGCATTTCGTGCATACCGTTGCGAGACTTGGTGACTGGCATGGAGTATCTGTTGAGGCTTTGAGGTGGTCAGTGACAAGTAGCTTGACAAAGCTAAAGGTGATATGAGATTGAGGGAGTAGTTGAATGTGAAGATGCAATGATTGCTGAAAGGCAAATAGATGCAGCTGTGGTACAGGCTCAGTTGCAAGAGCAAGCTTTGCAAGATAACAATTGAGTTGAGTGATTTGAGGTTGAAGGAAGTTGAAGGAGGTTAAAGAGCAGGGAGGGGAAGAGGCTGAGGTGGGTTGTTGATATAATGTCAGGAAAGTTAGGCTCTCGCTAAGTAAGGTCGAGGGGGGAGATTCCAAACAAAGAAGGAACGTCAGTGATTAATATTGTTGGCCTAACAATTCAACCCCCAGAGGCAATCGGGTGAATCAGAGTTGTCATTGATCAATTGAACGTTCCTCCAGTCTTGAAAGTGCTCAATCTCAGATTGGGTGGGAAGGGGGGTATTCTCGTGACTTAGGCCATCAAAACAATGAGGGTTAGGTTGGCGAGACGCGAGTGGCTGCAGGTGCGATATTTGAGAAGACGCCACTGAGATCTCTCAAATGATCTGCAATACACCAACGCCGAATCTCACTGTATGGCTCTCTCAAAACAGAAAGGTATGCAACCAACCCCCCGGAAAGACAAGTGAAGACTTACGCATTGGTAGATCTGTGGCTTGTAGGGTCTTGTCGAACAGCCTCCTCCTTCTCGTCCTCGTCACTGTTGCGTCGAGAGCCTGGAACAGACTTCGAGGGGAGTTTGTCGTCCATCATGAGTCTTGATTGCATAATACCGCCTTGAGGAGATGTGAGTTGTGAGCCGGATCGACCTGGTCTGTTGTAGATTCCTGGTGGAGATTGGAGACTTGAAGTTGAGTATCGATTCGGTCGAGAAAAAACCGTTGGAAATCCAGAGGTGGATTCGCGGTACTCGGGAGGGGTCGTTGGCTCGGACTGGTGGCCTGCGTTCGAATTGTTACCACGTCCAAGGTCCTCTTGCATCTGTGCAAGTTCTTGTTCTTCACGTCGTTGCTGTAAGTCCAGCAATTGCATCTCAGCCTCAAATCGGCGTTTCTGCTCGCGCAGTCTTTCGTATTCGAGTTTCTTTTTCTCTAACTATGGGTTGTGTAAGCCAAAGTTGGCAAGAGTATTGGGGGTACTCCAAAGCAGTCGAAAGTAGTAGGCAATTGCCTGTATGGGGAAATGAGAGAAAGTAGTTGTGTCTTCGAACCCCTCGTAGTCGAAGGGGAGGCAGGTAGAAGGGGAGATAGAAGTGCTTACAAGTTGAACTTTATGGTAAGTCTGCCATTTACGAATTAGCTGAGGTTCCACGGGATGCTATTGTGCTCAACAAGCTATTGTGACTTCATGCTATTGTGCGATTGACTTGAGATTCCCAAATTCAAAAGCAACAGTATAATTGTTGGGCTCAATAGCAAGGGAATAATTGGGGCTGGGACAATAGCTTACAGATGGTCCATAATCTTGTGAATCCTGACCGCCGCGCTGGGTGGTAATTGAAGCAATTGTTGGTACACGACCGGAGTCAGTTGTGAATCTCCGCATCAATCCTCCTCTCCCATCCTGTGTGTGCAGTGGCTGTGGTAGTCTGGTGCTATTGCCATTTCGTGGAGGAGACACGAGCCCAAGAAGGGATGAATCGTTCCGCGCCGATTGCTGGCTGCGGTAGCGCAGCTCGTCCATTCGGTCGCTGGTACTGTTGGAATAAGCCATATTGGCGAGATATAATACTATTCAGTCAACATTCATTCGAGTCTCGAGGAGTAGAAGACGCGCTGTGCGAGAGGAGTCTTCAAGGTGGGCGGGGTGCCTCTGCTGCGGTGAGCGAGCGATCCAAGTGGATCTCGGCCACCACCTACCTGCCTGCCAGCAGACACCGACCCAGTGTGTCGCAGCAGGGAGAGAGGGGACTTGGACTTGGGGACTTGAAGGGAAGGGGGGGAATTACCTGAAATAATATAATATGCAGAAGGGAGCGTGTGCGTGCGTCCTCAGGGACGCAGGCGCTGAAAGCGAGATAGAATGCAGCAATAGGAATAGGGTTGGAGGTTGGAGTGGACAATTCTCTGGAGGAGAAGAGAGAGGACGTTCAATCTGCCCCCAATTCCCTGCACCGCTAGTTGCAGTCGTGGTCTAGCGGCAAAGGAGGGAAGGGAAGGCAAAGGCAGGCCGGTGCAGGAACCCTGTCTGTCTGTTCTGTCTGTTCTGTCTGTTCCTTTCCTCTGTCTGGTCTGGTCGGGTGTGGTCCAGTTCGTTCTTCTCAGGGCGGGTCTAGTGCTGCATCGGTGGGTGTGATGAAGCGAGCACGGCTAGAAATACATTCTTATTTTACAAGCAACCGGCAATGGCAGAGGTCGAGGCGGAGTGGAGGTTGAGGTAAGAGAGGCGAGTGGAGGGCGTGAGGGTGGAAAGAAGAGAAAGGGAGCGGAGAGGGAGTAAAAGAGAAAGGAAAGAGAGTGACGAAGTAGGTAAGGTAAGAAAAGGTCGAGGCGAAGGAGGCGGGAAGAGGACAGAAGGGGAAGCTTGAGGGAGGGTTGTCCGCCGCCAACCCAGCCAGTAAGGTAATGTAGCCAGTCAATCAATCAGTTCCAGCTGTAAGTTATCCGTCCGTCAACTAAATTTACCTTGACTTTTAAACCGTATGTATGCAGGGCATGCAATGCAGGCAGGCAGGCAGGCAGAGCAGTTCGGGGAAGCCAGCACGCAGCTCGCATCACGCAAGTACCCAGCGGGAGTTGGGTTGGGCTGCGCTGTTGGAACGGAGCTCTCAATTGGGCGTGGACGTGCTCAAGCCATGGCTACGAATACCAGCACAGCACATCACATTGCATCACATCACATCCAGACCAGACCAAATCAGTTCAATTCAGTTCAGCACAGAGCAAGCGGGCAAGTAGGAGGCATGCCCAGATGAGTATGAGCGTCCTCCAGTTCGTAAGAAAGGAGCCAGCCCCTACCTAGGTACCCAGTCATTCAATCAATCCCTCGCTTCACTCACTCTCGCCCCTCTCCTCTCCTGTCCATACAAACAAATAATGGGCCAAATCTATTTAACCGGCTAGGGCGCTGCACACAAAAAACTACTACATCTGCCTCTCACAACGGCCTTGCTCAAGTCTCCTGCTTCTTGTTCTCCCAGACCCCACTACTAGGGCTAGATGTCCATCTGTTCTGGCGGCTGGACGTTCAAGTTTGGCGCCTTAAAAGACCCTGACCTGGCTACCGTGGAGCTGTGGGAGAGCTGCACCTCGGTAGCGAGGGCCCCTATTGGCCGTTCCTCACCGTCTCTTCCCCATACAAATCGTGAGGCGACTCAGGCGGCATTGGCCAGCAGAGCCAGAGCAGAGCAGACCAGGTCTGTTAGATATCTGAAAAAACGACTCCTCGTTTTGGGTGGCAGGGGAGAGAGCCTGGAGCAAGCGATGGTCTGGTCGAGTCTTCTTCGGACGAGTGAGGGGATATCGTGCTCGGCCTTCTGAAACTTGGGGTTACAAGTCCTCCCCCTCATAGACGTGACGGCGACTGTATCAAATGAATAGACAGGTGGGAGTCCGGTTTATGTAATCACTGCCATCTATTGTCTGACGGATGATAAACAACTTCTTTTCTGTTAGCTTTTTTTGTGGAATATGATAATCCCAGTCGCAAGAGGCGAAGCCCGTCAGCATCGGCCAATCTGGACAGTCACGGATCCCCAGAGTTAGAAGTTTCCTTTACGTTCTAGATGCACATGAGCCAGTCTGACAGGCCAGGGGTTGCTTGGTGACAAGAGTTCTAGCTTTCGATATCTCGCCATTTCCGTGTCTCATTTTCATCGGAATTCAATCGGCATTGGAAGTGAGAAGTGATGAAGCACGGAGATGTTAACAACTACTCCAAGATTTAATAGCTCCTCAATCAATTCAATCCAAATCCTGTATTTGAGTAATAGCCGTATTGGGTATCTGCGCACGCCCGGTCTAACCGCCTTGGGATATTGTAGCTAGCCAAGTACACGAGGACCTGCCCAAGAAATCAAAGCAGAAAGCTAAACAACAAAGCATCTAGATACTAGACAAAGTTCCATCATCTCAACTTTTACGACTGAATCCTATTTTGTCTGACACCTTTGGGTATCCCAAGCCCACGGTACCTGAGTCTTGGATAAATATGCCGGCTCTTCTGACCTGTTCAGGGGCTTCACTAAGTAAACCCAAGCGGTTTCGTTATGCGCCACGAGAAAAGTTCACCCGGCCTCAACAATAATTGAATCGTGCATTTGCAGAGCCTTCTGCGAATCACAATCGACTAGTTGGGGGCTAGAGACCTAACCTTCGCAAAGCTCCGACTCTGACATATCGACCTACTCGATCGAGTAAACAGCGGTGAGAGTTCAAGTTTTATCGCGTCGCCTAGCGTCGCCCCCTGAATTAATCAATCAATCGATAGCTAGCCGAGCCTCGGAGCTAATTTGATTGATTGTCGGGGGTCGGGACGGAACTAAAAGTTAATCCGAGTGCCGGGCCCAGCCTCGACAGAAGATTAGAGCTTTGGTGGGGTCGACGAACTGGTTCAACTTTTTTATCAGCCTCAGTCATTTGCTCATGAACCTCACCCCCACCACAACAAAACAGCTATGCCGCCAAAGAAAAGCAAAGCGGCGGCTGGGCCTGTTGCGGCTTCAGCTGCAAAGACAGGTTCTTCCAAGAAGGTAGGGCGATTGATATACAAGAACGAACCGGAAACTAATTCGAGTCACAGGCGGCTGCTGATCCTCCCCCTCCATCCTCCCCCCAAGAAGAATCCAGCACAGCTCCAGCCAAGCGCAAGCGCGCAGTTGCGAAGGTGAAAGTCGAAGAGGAGCCCAGAATCAAAGGACCAGACGATGTAAATAAGGCAATGGCAGGCAATTTGGACATGATGTTAATGGTTCCCAGGGCTTCGCTGCAATGCTGGAACCGTTCTATGCGAACAAGAAATTGACAGATCCAATAAACACAGCTAAGGTACCGCATGCGACACAACTGTCTCTGGCATATCTAACTCTCTATAGGACAAATGGAACCTTCTGCCAGCTTTCCTCAAGGTCAAAGGTTTGGTCAAGCAGCATATCGACTCATTCAACTTCTTCATTGAGCACGAAATTAAGGATATTGTGAAGGCAAATAAGAGGATCACCAGTGATGTTGACCAACACTTCTGGCTTGAGTTAGTTCTTCCACAATGGTGCATGGATCCCTGCTGACTTTGGTCAGATACACAGATGTCTATATTGGAAAGCCAGATCGCATGGAATTCGATGACCGACAAGCTTCCAACGACATTACACCCAACGAGTGCCGACTACGAGACTTAACATATGCTGCGCCTATCCGAGTAAATGTGAAATACGTTAGAGGAAAGCAAGTTATTACCAGATCAGATATTGCTATCGGGCGGCTGCCTATAATGCTTCGAAGCTCGAAATGTCGACTTTCTGGAAAGAATGATGGAGAGATGGCGCGAATGAATGAGTGTGCTCTGGATCCAGGTGGATATTTTATCGTCAATGGCACAGAGAAAGTCATTCTTGTCCAAGAACAGTTGAGCAAAAACAGAGTGATTGTGGAAACCGACCTAAAGAAGAACATTGTCTCTGCTTCGGTTACCAGGTAAACTCGAGGCTTCATTCTACTCTAGAAAAATGCTAACAGACTCAGTTCCACCCATGAACGAAAATCGAAGAGTTACGTCTTGCTCAAGAAAGAACGAATCTACCTCCAGCACAACATTCTCACAGAAGCCATCCCAATTGTGATCGCACTAAAGGCATTGGGTATACAGTCGGACCACGAAATGTTACTCTTGGTGGCCGGTACAGACAGCACCTATCAGGATGACTTCGCTGTCAATTTTGAGGATTGCACAAAGCTAGGGGTATTTTCACAGCACCAAGCTCTTGAATGGATTGGAGCCAGAGTCAAGATGGGTGCGAGGGGTAAAACAGCTGGTGCTCCCCAACGTCGGAATCCAATTGGAGATGCTTTGGAGGCTTTGGCGAATATCATCATCACCCATGTACCTGTCCACGGACTGGATTTCCGACCAAAAGCTCTCTACATTTGCTTCATGGTCCGTCGTGTTCTGATGGCCATGCACGATCCAAAGCTTGTCGATGATCGAGATTACGTCGGAAACAAGCGTCTCGAATTGGCTGGCCAGCTCCTCTCTTTACTGTTCGAGGATCTATTCAAGAAGTTCAATTCGGATCTCAAGATGAATATCGACAAAGTCTTGAAGAAACCGAATCGGACCATGCAATTCGATGCCTTCAATTATCTCCAGTCTCACGGCAATTCCATCACACAAGGCATGAACCGTGCTATCTCAACAGGCAACTGGAGTGTCAAGCGATTCAAGATGGAGAGAGCTGGTGTGACCCACGTTCTCAGTAGATTGAGTTATATCAGTGCTCTGGGTATGATGACTCGTATCAGTTCTCAATTCGAGAAGACGAGAAAGGTCAGTGGTCCTCGTGCGCTTCAGCCCTCTCAATTTGGAATGCTTTGCCCATCCGATACTCCGGAAGGAGAAGCCTGTGGTCTCGTCAAGAATTTGGCGCTCATGACGCATATCACAACAAATGATCTTGAAGAACCGGTCAAGAAATTGGTATTTGTGCTCGGTGCAGAAGATGTCGTCTCAATGAGTGGAAAGGAAATTTATGACGTGGGTGCATATGTCGTATTCGTCAACGGTACACCTCTTGCACTCACCAAACAGCCAAAGGCCTTCTTGAACTCCTTCAGAAAGTTCAGACGTACAGGGCGTGTTTCGGCCTTCGTCAGTATCTACATCAATCATCACACCAATGCAGTCCACATCGCTACTGACGAAGGAAGAATTTGCCGACCACTCATCATTGTTGAGAATCAGAAGTCCAGAGTCACCCGACGCTCTCTCGAAGCCTTACGGTCCGGTAAGATGGACTTCGATGACTTTCTCTACCGAGGCTTCATCGAATACGTCGATGTCAACGAGGAGAACGATTCCGAAATCGCACTCTATGAAAAGGAGATTAACGAAACTACAACACATCTGGAAATCGAGCCCTTCACGATCCTGGGTGCTGTCGCTGGTCTCATTCCGTATCCTCATCACAACCAATCTCCCCGTAATACTTACCAATGTGCAATGGGTAAGCAAGCTATCGGAGCTATTGCATACAACCAGTTCTCTCGCATTGATACCCTTCTTTACCTTATGGTCTACCCGCAACAGCCGATGGTCAAGACTCGAACTATTGAGCTCATTCATTACGACAAACTCCCAGCTGGCCAGAATGCTACAGTGGCTGTCATGTCTTATTCCGGCTATGACATAGAAGATGCTTTAGGTCCGTTATTATTTCTATTTTCTATTTCTGATTCTATTTGTTATGGTTCTTTTCATGTGTTCTGAATTTCCCTCCCTCCTC